>JAHHZJ010002170.1:0-34352 GCA_021437245.1 Aegilops speltoides
ATTTTTTTCCCTTGGACTTAAACTTCGGCGTCACCGACTTAACACCTTGATCGACCGAAAAGGATCGCCCTAAGTCTCGACTTTCGGACTCACCGATCCATATCAATTCGGTGTCACCGACTTACATTCATCGAGGATATCATCTTCTGCAGCTCACCTAAATGATTTATTATGGATACTTAATTTGCTCAGTTGTGATTCTTAAGGATCCCACTTCTTTCCTTCCATCTTTCCTGCCCTTCTGGTTTCTTTGTCCTTTTCGGCACTTGATGTCAAGGGGAGAAGATTTAGGGAGCTTAGGGGAGATTGGAGGATAAGGGAGAAAAGAAAATTTAAAGGAAGAAAACAATCTTACCTTAAAGGAAAGTATCACATCAAAGCTTTGTCATGTCCCATATTGGATGTTACATTTGGCATTATTCTTTTGATTTTTGCTTCTCTTACTCTCACAATTGGTATCTTATGAAAAGCACAATTGGTATCTTATGAAAAGCAAAATCTCTCGGAGCTCATTGAAAGTCTTTAGTCTTGGGAGACATGTTAGCTGATTCAAGCTAGTGCTCAACATGAGACACTCTTTATACATGTTATCCTGGCTTGGTACTCTTGATGTTCTTCTTTGTTGGTTGAAGGAATACTCTTGTGTTATCTAACCTTGTTTTCTCAAGCTTATTTCTTGGGTACAATGTCAAGGAACTTCAAGGTAGTATATGCATCTTGCAGAATGTGCATGATGGTGACTTGCTTGTGAATACTTGTTTGCAAGAAATCACCATGCACATATGTATCATCACTCTCTTATCCTCATCTGCTCTGATGCATATAGCCAAGCTGCATGTAGCACATCTTGCTTTTCTCTCATGTGTGCTTGTGGTAGTCCAAAACCAATAATCTAAAATCTTGCACATTTGTAGGGGAGCACATGTACTACATATGCATCAAGCTTTAATGATAATCTGTCCTTCTTTTAGTAAGCTTTGATATCTTATTTTGTGTGTTGCCATCAATTACCAAAAGGGGAGATTGAAGCACATTTGCTCCTAGGTGGTTTTGGTAATTAATGACAACATACTTTGTCAGTTGGACTAATGCTTTTAACAAGTATGTTTCGGAAAGTCAATCACTCGGCATGGCAAGGACTAGAAAGGTGGACCCCTAGGATGCTAAGGAAAACATTGGCAAAAGCTCAAGACTCTATTTTTGGTTTAGTGATCCAAGATCACATTGAGTCCATAGGAAAGCCAATACTATTAAAGGGATGAGGTTATGATGATGATCTGGTTGCTCAGCGTGCTTAGTGATTTATCTCTCAAACTATCAGCAATCTTTCATTCCAACATAAACCCATAAGTAATCTCGGTCCACAGATTCCATAAACTCATTCACCAGAAGATGAACCACCTCGACCATATACCCAAACCCTAAAATTTGGATTTCCGATTCCAAACTCGGTCATACGAAATTGGTCTTTATAAACACAGTGACTATACGTACTCAAATCGGTGTCACCGAGATGAGAAAATCAGTCCCAAAGATTGGCAGAACCCTAGACTTTGGAAGAATCGGACTAGCAGAGATTGTATTTTCGGTCCCCGAAAAAATCAACGTTCACAAGATTTGAACTTTCGGTCTCACCGGAGTTGTCACTTTGAATGCGACCGAGATTGGTCAAATGTGTGTAATGGTTGGATTTTGTGTACTATAAATACCCTCCACCTCCTCTTCATTCGTGGAAGAGCCATCAGAAAAACTACCACTCCTACCTTACATTTACGAGGAAAACTACCTACCCTTGTGTTGAGATCAAGTTGCTCCCTCCCACCATATGAAACTTGATTTCTAGCCTTCCCAAGTTGCTTTCCACTCAATCCCTTCCTCCACCACAGCCGTCGGTGAGAGAGTTGAGTGTTGGGAGATATCATTTGAAGCACAAGAGCGAAGTTCATCATCACCAACACCATCTATTACCTTTTGGAGGTGGTGCCTCCTAGATTGGTTAGGTGTAAGCTTGGGGCCTCCGTCAAGATGTGAGTTGAACCAAGAAGTTTGTGAGGGCAAGGAGATCGCCTGCCGTGAAGATCTACAGAGTAAGGCTAGTCCTCCGTGGGCGTGAGGCCATGATGGCATAGACAAGGTTGCTTCCCGTGGACCCTTTGTGGGTGGAGCCCTCTGTGGACTCTACTTGCCGTTACCCTCACGTGGGTTGAAGTCTCCATCAACGTGGATTGATGATAGCACCACCTACTCGGAACCACGAGAAAAATCTCCGTGTCTCCAAATTCGTTTGCTCTTCCAAATCTCTCCCTTACTATATGTGCAATTTACTTTCTTACCCCATACTCTAGAATTGCATGTGTGAAAGTATGTTGCTAAACTTGTATGCATGATGCTTGACTTGGTCTTCATTGTGAACTTGCTAAAAACTTGTGTTAATCAAAAGGCATAAACTTTTATCTTGTCGAGTTGTCTAATCACCCCCCCTCTAGACACTCTTACCTTCAACGATCCTACACATGCTGATGTAAAAATATAGTGATATACAACAGGTACTTACATCTACATTGGAGCATAGAAATTCTGCAAGAATCTTTCCTCATAAGCGATACCATTGCAGAAATTCTTCTATCTGTTAAGCTTATTTTCTAAAAAGAGATGGGTAAGAAACATGAGAAAATATGATCAGCATGCTATAAAATTTCATGATGCAAGGATCGCTACGCTTCTTAGAATTGAGTTGACATATTTTTGCTCATTGGGCGGACTAGTTCTTTACTTTGGAATCTGCTTATTATCGGTAGGATTGGGTTTCTCTGTCTTTGGGCATTATCTTTAAAAAGCTGAGTTGGTTTATTATCTCTGGCGTTTGGATCTTTGCGAAGGCCTTGTTTGTAACCCTTGATTCTAACATAGTCGTCTTCCATTGCATGCCTTGTATAGAAGAATGGTGCTTTAATTATAAAACATCTGTGATGAAGAGATGGAATAGTCTTGAAGAATAGAAAGGCATGACATATTGACATGTATTCCTCCATCGAGAAAAAAATGGATGGGTCTAGGCGTATTCGAGTTCTAGATACATCCTTTTTATCCATTTTGGCAACATGTAATCGAGACGGAGGAGTATAGTGTAAGAGCTATGGATCTGACGGGACAACTCAGCAAAAAAACTAGTTGAATGTAAAACTATATGCTAGCGGAATACGTCACGAAAATAACCAAGGCAACATACTGCGTGTATGATTGGGAAAATAAGATGGCATTACAACGAGCACTAGAACAACACTTCAATGTAAAAAACATGGTATGGCGGGGACGGATGAAGTACATCTTGATGAATAACAATGCATAAGATATTGAAGCATGATGACCAAATTAAGCGAGATGGCATTGCGATAGAGAATGGCGATGCTTGAATTTGAAAACATGTTATCATGAATGGAATAGTCTTGTGAAAAGCGAGGAAGGCATGACATATTTACATGCATGATCGACATGCTAAGCACATGGCATTGCAACAAAGTAGATACACTCTAGGACATTATATGCATGTTGTACCCATATCACAGGCCAAGTTAGAGCAAGGACCTTGTGGGGTGAAGAGGATTCATCATCTTTACGCAAGTCTTACGAAGAACGCCTTTACATGTTCCATCATATTGGGTATCATTGACATCAAGTTTATTGGCCTTTACATTGCTCAAGTGAGGTTCTTGTGGACATATCGGTGTGTGCAATTATATCGACATGCATGGAAGACAACTAGTAGTTAGATTTATGTAAATGAGTGCTGTAGTAGATGACATAAATAGTAGGACCGGGGTTAACTTCAGCAGACAATAGGTCTCATAAACTAAAGGAGAACAGGATAAAGCTATAGAATATGTATCGTTTGTACTCAAAGATTAACTAGATGGCACACAAAAGTATTAAGAACAACATAGGTAATACTAGAAGTGGTATAATACTATAATCACCACTTTGTGGGATAGCATTGGTGATGGATGATAACTATGGAACAACGTTACCTAAAGAACAAGCATCTTAGCTGAACTATGGAACAACGTGAACTCTGAACAAGACAGGTAAGAGATCGACATGAATATCGGTGAAATGTGATGATCTATTTTCCGTGTAGATGAATAACAAAGCCATAAATGTTGCACACAAGTAAGATGAGGTACAACCTATCGGCTGCCATCCATAAGAGTGAGCATCATGTCTTGACTTGTCGATGGCCTCGGTTGTTGTGGCTGTCCATAGGAGCGCACATTCGATCTGAGGCTGTTGAGTGGGGCTATGCTCCCTTACGGTGTATGCTTCCTTGTTGGAGCAGCTGCCATGAGTCGGAAGGCGGTGTGTGCGAAGATCGGAATAGCATATAAACTTAAAACGACATATCTCTTTGATCGAAGAAATACACTAAGAGATCAACAGACAAAGATGCGAGTGGTCACACGTCTGTAGAATGAAGACTAAATTGGGGTCACACAATTTTATTTTATTTTAATCTTGTCAGATCTCGCGGATGGCTTGATGGCGTCTTGTGCCTCCCGGTGACCATGTTGAATCTTCCCGAAGAGCCGGCGACCAGCGACAGAAGCATTTTGCCTCCGCCCGTCCGTGGCCCGTCAAAACCCGCTCCCGCCCCCGCCTTCTCGCGTGGTTGCGCCCGGGCCAATCCACAAAGACTCCCGTCATCGGATCCGGCGGCGGTCACGTTCAACACGCAACTCTAAACATAACCATCTAAGCCTTTGCTTCTGCGGTGAACTTGCGGCCCCACGCACCCTTCGTTAGACACCGGCGGCCGGTAGCCTAGAACTCTGCCGCCTCGAGGTCTGCTTCCCATTAGGAATCGATTGGCCCGAATAAAATTCAGACAATGCGCCTAAATAAAGTGATTTGAGATGAGGTCGCGACCTATTGGCGGCATGGTGAAGGCAGAGTCCATTTCCGAGTCGGTGAGCGGCGGTAGCGGTTCGGTGGTGGTGGCAAAGGGAAAAAGCGATGTCGCGACGGTTGGCGACTCTGTAGCAGGCGCCGGAGACTCTAAACGGATCGAAGTTGGAGGCGCTCCGCGCCGTGAACAAAAGCGAGGGTGAATCGGCTCGATGCAGTTCCGCGGCCATCATCGAGAACAGCACCGGCTGACGCGCAGAGTAAAGGCACCGACCCGTGCAGCGGCAATTGGACAGCGTATCCGGCATTAGGGAGGAGGGCTTGTGAAATTAGTGCGGTGGGGCGCCATGGTGGTGGGAAGTGAGTTTGTGGCTCGGGAGAAGGAGCTTCCGGGAGAAGGTGATTTGGCGCACACAGTATGAATAGAGGCGGGCGAGGGGTGGGAGGAGTGGAACCATGTCTTCTGGACGCATTTATGCAAATGTGAGAAGCTCAGTTCTACCCTTGCCTATAGGCTTCTCGGCTTGGAGTGCGTGTCTTGAGGGTGTGAGGATAGTAGAGTAACTTTGCTTCTCCCCAAATAGTGGGCGGGAGGCGATTTGAGGCGAGGCGTGTTTTGAACTATAGTGGTGTGGCGATTTGAGGCGAGAGCATGTTTTGAAATAGTGGCCTTGAGCTATTTGGGCAAGGAGGCGTGTTTTGCGGACCATGGTTTATGAATTATTCGGCACATGTCATTTGGCCCAGGAGAAAGCGGCTTGGATGAAGTTATGAACCTACCCTCGATGTACAGCGGGCCCAGTGATCGTGTCCCATATGGGGCGGTAATTTCGTCTCCCATTTATTTGCTCGGCGAATTCCCTTTGAGCGAGAAGGATGTTTAACAGTTCGTTCAAATTTTGGGAGAAACGAGCATCCGTCTACCTTACCAAGTCGATTGAATCAAATTTTGAAATATTAGCTTGCCACTTCTTTTTAGATGGAGATGATGCTCGGGAGTAATGTGTTTTACATGCTCATTGCTAGCAATTTACTATATGACAAATAGTTGACCCACTCAAAAGCGAATCAAACCCAAAATTAAATAGCTCGATTCAATGAACTAGCTCGTTCGATGTAGGTCGAAAATAGTGAACTAAATCCAAAATTGAACACCTTAATCGAGTAGCATGTTTATGCAGTATTATAGTACTCCATGAACATGTTGAAAGTCAAATTAATGAACTTCTTTGATATCGCATATATCCGTTCATGTGTGGATTCACGAGACAACATGGTCTCCAATTTAAATATTTGAATGCAAGTTTATATCAGACTTTGATGCATAAGCGCAACCTCCCTCTCCAGGACTCCTGTTCTCTCTCTCTCTCTCTCTCTCTCTCTCTCTCTCTCTCTCTCTCTGACAATCTTCAAGATTACTGCATGCATCCGACACAAAAACCTTGTTGGTCCCTCTCCCTTTCTCTCTCTCTGTGTGTGTGTGTGTGGGGGGGGTCTTTCTAGTCGCATTCATATATACACCATCTATAGGTCTCTCTACGCACACTATGTATGATACTCTAGCTAGTCCAAGCTAGATATCTTGGAGTGCACTCATCGTATGCACACAAATTCATTGGCTCTTTGCTGTAACTCTCTCACGCACCACTATGTAGTCTCGGGCTCTTCCCCCTCTCTCAAACTCTCCATCCACAGGTCACATATACACATGCATATCTCACTCGCTTTCGATAGGCCCATCTAAAACTCTATCCGTCTCCTCGCTCTCTCTCCATCTCTGCCTTTACACACACACACACACAATCTCATGCCCAGCTAGCCAAGTATGAAGGTCTCTTACTCAATTGTAGGCACATGCAGTCCCCCCTATATGTATATGACTAGCTAATCTTAGTCTCCAACACAAACATGTGCATGGTCTATCTCGATTTCTCTCGGGGCATCTTTCTATCGCGCACGCACTCCCTCGATCTCCCACCCATATAGTCCCCTCACGATCTCAAGGGGATCTCTCTATCACAAACACACCCTCTCTCCCTCCCCTTGCATCCATGCCATCCATGTGTCCCTCTCGACCTTTTTTCCTTGTTGGCCAGACCTCTATTGGACATGTGCTACAAGGGTGTCTCTCTCCGTTGCAAAAAATCACACACTAGCTATCTTCGTGTATCTCCTCGCCTCGCTTTTCCATCTCAGGAGATGCATCGTGATATGTTAGCATAAAAGCGAAAAAACACACACTTGTAGGATCGAAAGTATGTCTAGAGGGGGTGATTAGACTACTTGACAATATAAAAATTCGCCTTTTGACAAGAACAGTTTTGGCAGATTCACAATTATGATCAAGTCAAGCATCACCCTACATGCAATTCTAGAGTATAGGCGGCGGAAAGTAAATTGCACATGTAGTAAAGAGAGGTGGAGAAGAGCAAGCGCAATTTTGGAGCGATGATTTTTCTCGTGGTTCCGATAGGTGGTGCTATCGTACTTCCACGTTGATGGAGACTTCAACCCACGGAGAGTAGCAGCTGCGAGAGTCCACGGAGGCTCCACCCACGAAGGGTCACGAAGAAGCAACCTTGTCTATTCCATCATGGCCCTCGCCACGGAGGCTAGCCTTACTCGGGGTAGATCTTCACGAAGTGGCGATCTCCTTGCCCTTACAAACTTCTTGGTTCAACTCCACATCTCAGCGAGGCTCCCAAGCGACACCTAACCAATCTAGGGGCACCACCCTCCAAAAGGTAATAGATGTTGTTGATGATGATGAACTCCTTGCTCTTGTGCTTCAAATGATAATCTCCCCAACACTCAACTCTCCTCCTTGATTTGGCTGTGGTGGAAGAAAGGATTGAGTGGAAAGCAACTTGGGAAGGCTAGAGATCAAGCTTCATATGGTGGGAGTGGAGCAACTTGATCTCAACACAAGGGTAGGTAGTTCTCTTCTCAGAAATGTAAGGTAGGAGTGGTAGTTCTTTCTGATGGCTCTCTCCACGAATGAAGAGGGGGTGGAGGGGTATTTATAGCCTCCACACAAAATCCAACCGTTACACACATTTGAGCAATCTCGGTGGGACCGAAGTTGACAACTCGGTGAGACCGAAAATACAATCTCGGTTAGTCCGATTAGATGCAATGACAAAATGACAAATTTGGTGGGACCGACTTCATCATCTCGGTGACACCGATTTGATGACGAAGGATTCTGAAGCTTGGCAACTCAAGTTTGGTGAGACCGAGTTGAATCGGAAAATCCGAGTTTGCTAGGGTTTGGCTTTATGGTGAGGTGGTTCATCTCGGTGTCCTGAGTTTGGAATATCGGTGGGACGAGATTACTTATAGTGTATATGGCGGTGAAAGTTGGCGATAGTTTAGGAGATGTATCACTAAGCACTTGAGGACGGATCATCATCATAACCTCATCCCTTTTAATAGTATTGGCTTTCCTATGGACTCAATGTGATCTTGGATCACTAAACCAAAAATGGAGTCTTGGGCTTTTGCCAATGCTTGCCTTAGCATTTTGAGGGTCCACTTCTTGATCCTTGCCATACCCATATCTTGAACTTTACGAAATGATTCTCAAGAAACTATTAGTTCAATGATATATATGTTGTTATTAATTACCAAAACCACCGGGGATTAGTTGCACTTTCAATCTCCCCTTTTTGGTAATTGATGACAACATATAGATCAAACTTCGACAAAGGATATAATCAATGAATAATATAAATAGCTTTGAGAAGTATGTGATAAGCAAGAGCTCCCCTAAATTTGTGCATTATTTAAGATTTGCGTTTGAATGCAAATGCACAATCGATTAGGATCATGGGTCACTCTTCCATGTCACATACATGTTGGTGGAAGCGCACAAAAGATAAGAATGAACAGCATGCACCCAATCACCAAGACATGAGTAAATGGTCATACAAGATAGGAATGGCATATGATAAGCATTAAGCACACATTAAAGCATAGTGCGACCAAGCACTCATTAAGGTAGAATCGAGCGTAGTATCAAACACCTTTGAATGTCTCGAAAACCAAAAGTATCTCAAAGAAACCGCAAAAAAGAAACGAAAAAAAGCGACAATGACACTCTCTCTCTCGAAGTCCTATGATCTATACAATTTCTCCCCTTTGGCAACAAGTTACCAAAAGTTTGAAAAAGCATAGAGCTAAGCGTCCTTTGGGGACTCTGTTGGCGGCTCCGTCTGATGTTGATGTCGGAGTGGATATAATGACATCGGCGAACTTGGTGATATGTCTGTCTTTGGAGGAGTAGTCCTTTGGGCTGGAGTTTGGAGTAGGATAGCTTCTTTGGGCTGTGGGGAGTCTTTGGTTGTAGTCACTGGTGTCGATCCTTTGGAATAGCGGTGATCGAGTCTGTGGGGAGGAGGCGATCTGATGATAAGCATCTGGACTAAGTCATCCTGCATCTCTTGCATAAGCTCTTCCTTCTCCTTTGCTTCCTCAATGTCGCCTCAAGCTTGTTGGGTCACTTGCACTTGATCGGTTTCACATCGAGGCGTGGATCTTGTCCTCAACAATCCTCTCTAGGCTCTCTGAGGCTGTACAATCTTGGCAGGCGTTGTTCAATCCTTTGGGTCGCTTCAAGAATCTGCTCTCAAAGCTCTTTGGTTTAGCTCTTGCTGCTTCTTGCTTCCTTATCGACTTTGGCTTTCTTGGCGACTTGATCTTGGCTTGACCTTCAGCGGATGTTGGGTCCTCCTCATCCATCACAACATCATTGTCTTCATGCTCTGGCTGCGATGGTAAATGTTCTCTATCCAACAAGAATGTGCCCATGCCAAACTTGGCATTGATAAACATCTGAATCTGCTGGGGCAAATCCATGACCTTTTACGGTCATTGCAGTCCTCTTAATGGTTTCTACCATCAAGTCCATCACCTTGAAAGGTGCCTTCTCATCAAGTATATGCAGCATGTTGATAGAGTATCCTCACGATCATCGATGATCTCGGACTTGGGCATCAAGGTATGCCTCAAAATAGTATTAGTGGTAGGTAGGCTGCACGGAGATAGTAAATGAGCGAGCTTCCAGTTCCCAAATCCTTTCTTTGGAACCTCTTTGTACATGTTCTTCATGGATTCATGATTCTTCTTTGGAATCCCATATACATCAACATCATCTTCTCGTTGCCTTTGGAGCATTGAAGTTACGCCCATTCTTCACAGATGAAGAAAATCTTTGACCTTGATCATCCACACAATCTTCCCATCGGGGTAGAAGTGAGTTGTGGCATAGAATTGCATTATCATCTCATCATTCCAAGCTGTCGACCGACCTACAAAAGTCTATGCGCCACATGCGATGAAGCTTTCATGCACATGTGGAAAGAAATCTCTGTGCTCTTATTTGTCAATGTACTTCGATCAACATATCTTGTATCTGCGACTATGGGCTTCTTATCCATCAGCCGCGGTCTCATAGAAGTCCTGCTTTGCTCTACGGTGTGAAATCTGGGATCAGGCAGCAGTTCTTCTCCTCCACGGCATATGGGTCGACTTGTCTCCATAGCACGAGACCTCTATCCTTTCTTGCCTTCATATCCTCGGCTTGAGGATGAGCATCATATGTAGTGGCAGTTTTGGGCGAAGTTTACGCAAAGCTGGTCCTTCATCATCGACACGGTTGGTGGCACATCATCCTTGTTCTTCTCGATGACTGGAATGTTCTGTTGTCTTCTTGGGCTTAGCGGCGAGCTTTCTTTGGGCTGCCTTAGCTGGAAGCAGTTGCAGGCTTTGATGTGGCTCCGGCCTTAATGGCATCACCCATGAACTTTGGCCGAGGAGGAGGCTGGGGTGCTTCCTCATCCTCATCTTCTTCTGTGCATCATGCACTATCCTCTTTCTCTTGGAAGTTTTCTTAACTTTGCTTGTTGCCTCTCCCAAATTCAGCTTCTTGCAGCAGTTGGTACTTGACTTTCTGGTGCCCTTCTTGGTTTGTTGACCTTGTGGCTCTTTGGCAACAACCTTCCTTTTGGGCTTTGAGGTCACCTCTTCCTCAAAAACAAAATCTGAATCCTCATCATCTGAGTTTCTCTTCTTTCTAGCTCTGGTGGCTGCAGGAGGTAATCCACTTGGTGTACTCCTCTCACCATCATCTGATGAGCTGCTAGGATCAGGACTAGTGCCTGCCTCTGGAATATCTGCAATGGGTGTCTCGACTGTTATTACACATCCTTTGGCATCGACATGGTGACAACTTTGTGAATAGATAAGGTGTAGGCGAGAAGAAGAGTCATCACAAAATCGATAGTTTTGCAAACAAATGAGTTCAAATTCTAGTATTAGGTTTTCACGAGAAGACATTTGGTCGGACCGAGTTTAAAATTCGGTGAATCCGAAGTGTTAAGAGCTTTCACACACTTCGGTTTGACCGAAGTGGGTTTGATCTGCCGAAAACACTAGGGTTTCACAGAATCCTCATTTGGGTCACCGATTTGCACAACTTGGTTGGACCAAAGGTGCGATGCAATGGCCATAGGCCAAATCGGTCATCTGAAAATGTAAATCGGTCTCACCGAGATGTATTCGTGAGCTAACCTAAAACTTTTACTCGAATCTAGTTCAAGCGAACTAATCTGGTGTCTGGGAGAATTTCAATCGTGGCAAGATTCTAGGCAATCAAGCGTGCATTGAATCGGAGATGGGAACACGAGTGGGATCAAAACTCACCTAACTTGGTGGAGTTTTCTCTGGCAGCAGCTTGGAGAAGATGTCAGTTGGCGGCGGCGAGACTGCTGGCGGCGCCTGACGACGAATGGCGGCGATCCAGGAGACAAGCGGCAGCGGCAAAGGGGTGTGGCGAAAGCGTTTGAAGGGAAATCAGCAGCGCGGCCTTGAAATATATATATACCCCTTTCTTTGTCGGTGGGACGAGTTGTAAAACTTCGGTGGCACGAGATGGATAACTTGCTTGGCGATTATGCACTTGATCCGCCGAAAATCACCTTTCGGTTTCACCGGCGTGAAAACCTAGATTAGTCTAAATGCTTCGGTTCGGCCGAGGTTTGAGTGGGTTAGTCGACCGAAATCAATTAGAAGGTTTTGGAAGTTAGCCCTTGACGGATCGGTGGCTCGAGTACTCCTCACCGGGAGGGTCCGAAAATGACTTGTTCAAAATTTGTGATGTAAGCATGAATAGAATTTGAGACAAGAAAGCATAGATAGCTAGGGGAGGTACTTAGGCATTCTTGTCCATCCATTTGGTCAGAAAAATCAAAAACGACCAAAACAACAAATGGATGTCCTCGAATGGATAAAATCATGCATCCAACATGCTCACACAATAAGATAGCAAATGAAATATGTGTCAAACATGCACAACCAAAACTCTAGCAACTAACACATAATTTGTCGATGACTAGGTCATCTTTATATGAGTATATTGACTTAGGAGCCAAATGAGAACATTTGATCATAGGTCATACTCATCGTTTAAGCACAAGTGGGGTGACCACTTTTACATAAAGCATTGATGTGTTCACATCATTTGAAGATGCTTTAGCTCAATTCTTTAGAACAAAGCTCCCCTAGATGTGAGAACCCTTTTAAAGGTCAAACTAACCTTGGGTTGTCGTAGAAGACTTCATGTAGATGTTGAAGATGTGGATGCTCAATGTTGATGAAGATCATCAAGAGTTTGGAGCTATCCTTTGGATTCGGGCACTTTCAATACCTACATGGGTTAGTCCACAAGGAACAAACAAGGATATCCATGGACATAGATTGAAGTACACAATAGATGATGTCCATGAAAGCAATGATTACCTTGTCCTTGACTTACCAACAAGAGGGTTTGTGACTCCATGAACTAGTGCGATGTGGAAGTTGATTGCACAAGTTTTTGCCAAAATGAATGTGAGTGAAGTATGTTGGCGGAGTCACCCTCAAGAACTTTCTAGTTCTTCTTCTTGGGATCCACATCATCTTGATGGGAATCCTTGGGGTTGTAGTTGAGCTTGGCCAGTAGAACTTGGCGTTTCCTTGGGAACCCACTTGACCATGGCTTGAGGTGCTTCAACAAATGCATCAATCTCCTCTTGAAGCTTGTCCTTGCCTTTTAGCTTGTGGTCTTGTGGTGGAAGGTCATCTTGAGCTTGTTCCACATTGGAAGAAGTAGGATCATACTTCTCCTTTTGAGAAACAAAGCGTGGAGTAGGATATTGACCTTCTTCCCTCAACACCTTCGGCGTTGAACTTTCGCTCAAAACCAATTCCTTGATTCTTAGGTGCCTTCCTTGCTTGAGAACAATTTCCTCAAAGTTCTTGCTTAGGCAAGGCTCTTGTAGACACCTTTCTCTATAATCCCTTTCAATAAACTATTTTCTTGCTCAAGTGTAACTTGGCTTGAAACATTATTAGTGGAATCAAGAGAACTACTAGAAGCAACAATATTGGATTTAGCATGGTTATTGTTACTACTAGAAAGAATTTTCTTATGCTTGTCATGCTTAGTCTTAATGGGTGGCAAGAAATTAGACAAGAGAAGTCGTTTGGCAAGATATGAAGAACTCTTCTTTGAAGATCGTCATTGATTGCTTTTAGAAACTCATGTTCTTGCTCTAGAGTGAGCTTCTCGAGCGTAGCTTCTCATGAGATCTTAGGAGCTCTCTATGATCTTCTTGAGTTGTTTCATGAGCTAACTTAAGAGTGTTTAGTTCTTTAGTTAGGCGCTCAATCTCCTTCATAGCATTGTCATTCGACTCTTCTCGACTATAAAGACTACTAGCATGTTCATCGTTACTAGGCTCCTTTGGATTTATCATGCAGAGTTCATCTTCACCAAGCAAGTCATCCTCATCACTATTGAAGTCAATGAATTCAGGGTGTGATACCTTGGGGCCTTTAGCCATGAAGCATCTTCCAATTCCCTCATTTGGTGAATCAAATATGTCGTAGGAGTTGGAGTTGGAGGATCTGAGAGCAAGACCGGCAACACCTTCATCTTGGTTGTAGTCGGAGTTGGAGTGATAGCTTCCTTGAATTGATTGTCGGAGTCGGGAAGGAGACCCATTCACCTACATGAGCTTGATGTTTTCTTCTTGTGTAGCTCCTTGATGACTTGTCTTTCCTCTCCGAATCCTTGCTTCTCCGAGAGGTCTTCGTTCATAACGATCATCTCTGCTCCTTCTCTCTTTCGAGGTGACTCATCTCTTGAGCTTCTTCTTCTTGGAATTCTTCCCTTCTCTTGTGGGGAGCCGTACACTCATTTGAGTAGTGTCGGGTCTTCCACAATTATGTGATTCGATCCGACTAGAAGATCTCTTTTCATCATATGATCTAGACTTTGAGCTTCTCTCTTTGCTTCTATTCTTGTAGAATTTGTTGAAGTTCTTGACCATTAGGCTTATCTCTTCATTGGAAACTAACTTGTCACTTGAGGTTGTGGGAGCATCACTTGTAGCTTTGTAAGCACCACTTGACTTGTTGTGAAGCTCTTCCTTATCCTTAAGTGTCATCTCATGAGCAACAATTCTTCCAATGACTTGGTTGGCTTGAGATTCTTGTAGTTTGGCATCATTTGGATCAAAGTGCACACGGTGTCATACTTTCCATCCAAAGCTCGAGAATCTTCTTGATGATGAATCGATCGGTCATTTCTTCGCTTCCTAAGCGGCAATCTCATTTGTGATGAGAGCAAGCCTAGAGTACATTTCAGCGACTCCTTCACCATCCCTCATCTTGAACTTGTCAAGTTGACCTTGAAGAACATCTAGCTTTGATTCCTTCACAGACTCGGTACCTTCGTGCATTTCAACCAAAGTATCCCAAATCTCTTTTGCATTCTCAAGGCGGCTGATTTTGTTGAACTCCTCGGGACATAAGGCATTGAAGAGAATGTCACAAGCTTGAGCATTGTTTTGCAACATCCATAATTCTTCCGTTGTAACCCAGCGATCGGGAACTTTTCCTTCCTCGAAGAATTCACCTTGCATACCAACATTAATAATGCCCCATCTTGGTGGGTTATGACCAAGAATATGCATTTTCATTTTATGCTTCCAACTAGCAAAATTTGTACCATCAAAGTAAGGACCTCTCTGAAAATTACCCTCACTAGGCGCCATACTCTCTAGGTTGTGAAACCAAGCTTATGGTGTCAATGCAATGGAAACCAATACAATGGAGACCAAAGCTCGATACCACTTGTAGGATCGAAAGTATGTCTAGAGGGGGTGATTAGACTACTTGACAATATAAAAATTCTGCCTTTTGACAAAAGAACAGGTTTTGGCAGATTCACAATTATGATCAAGTCAAGCATCACCCTACACATGCAATTCTAGAGTATAGGCAGCGAAAGTAAATTGCACATGTAGTAAAGAGGTGGAGAAGAGCAAGCGCAATTTTGGAGGCGATGATTTTCTCGTGGTTCCGATAGGTGGTGCTATCATACTTCCACGTTGATGGAGACTTCAACCCACGGAGGTAGCAGCTGCGAGAGTCCACGGAGGCTCCACCCACGAAGGGTCCACGAAGAAGCAACCTTGTCTATTCCATCATGGCCTCATACGGAGGCTAGCCTTACTCGGGGTAGATCTTCACGAAGTGGCGATCTCCTTGCCCTTACAAACTTCTTGGTTCAACTCCACATCTCAGCGGAGGCTCCCAGCGACACCTAACCAATCTAGGAGGCACCACCCTCCAAAAGGTAATAGATGTTGTTGTTGATGATGAACTCCTTGCTCTTGTGCTTCAAATGATAATCTCCCCAACACTCAACTCTCCTCCTTGATTTGGCTGTGGTGGAAGAAAGGATTGAGTGGAAAGCAACTTGGGAAGGCTAGAGATCAAGCTTCATATGGTGGGAGTGGAGCAACTTGATCTCAACACAAGGGTAGGTAGTTCTCTTCTCAGAAATGTAAGGTAGGAGTGGTAGTTCTTTCTGATGGCTCTCTCCACGAATGAAGAGGGGGTGGAGGGGTATTTATAGCCTCACACAAAATCCAACCGTTACACACATTTGAGCAATCTCGGTGGGACGAAGTTGACAACTTCGGTGAGACCGAAAGTTCAAATAATGTGAGCGTTGGGATTTTCAGTGGGACCAAAATACAATCTCGGTTAGTCGATTAGATGCAATGACAAAACAACCAAATTTGGTGGGACCGACTTCATCATCTCGGTGACACCGATTTGATGTGAGAAGATTCTGAAGCTTGGCAACTCAAGTTTGGTGAGGCCGAGTTGAGAATCGGAAAATCCGAGTTTGCTAGGGTTTGGCTTTATGGTTGAGGTGGTTCATCTCGGTGTGGTGAGTTTGGAATATCGGTGGGACCGAGATTACTTATGAGTGTATATGGCGGTGAAAGTTCTGATAGTTTAGGAGATGTATCACTAAGCACTTGAGCGACGGATCATCATCATAACCTCATCCTTTTAATAGTATTGGCTTTCCTATGGACTCAATGTGATCTTGGATCACTAAACCAAAAATGGAGTCTTGAGCTTTTGCCAATGCTTGCCTTAGCATTTTGAGGTTCCACTTCTTGATCCTTGCCATACCCATATCCTTGAACTTTACGAAATGATTCTCAAGAAACTATTAGTTCAATGATATATATGTTGTTATTAATTACCAAAACCACCCGGGGATTAGTTGCACTTTCAACACTCTTTCTAATTTATCGTTTGTTGTCACTTTCTCTTTCACACACATACTCTTTTTGCACACTTACTCATTCTCCTTCACACACACTTGATCTGTCTCGTGAGGCACTCACCTCCATCCATAGCACATAGATTTATTGTCGGGACCCGACTCAAAGTCATCAATCTGCTTTGTAAGACCTCATATCACTTTGCTGGCCTCACAGACGGTATTCCCACCAAGTGTCGCCTTACCTTTGCAGGGACCGTTTGCACCTTTTGGCTGCGTATATGATAGTGTCGCTAGCATCCATATGGTAAGGGCCGGTGACATGGCTAGTCGTAAACCCATAGTAGCCGCAGACTTACGAGGGAGTGGCATTCATGACCCAACATCGAGCGTGTCGGTCATTCGGTGAATAAGTTCGGGCTATAACCTTTGGGCTAGCGAGGACTCCGATGGCAACAAGGGCATGGCGAATAACAGGACTCGATTACTCAGCGTGACATTTCCCAGAAGAACAGAACCACGAGCGAAGAAGGACACATGCCGGCCAACCTAGGTGTTAGGAGCGGTAGCAAGCTACCATGGCTCGGTGGAAACACTAGGAGACATTTCAGATAGAAGAGGCTACTAAAGATAAACAACTAGAAAGTCGGATCCCACATACTAAGCATTTCAATCATACACACAATATGCTCGATATGTGCAAATACAACAAGGCATCACAACATGACTCTCGACACAAGTACTTTATTTAAAGGCTCGAGAGAGCCATACATACTTATACACACAAGTGCAGGTCACCCGACCCACATTCAAGTCATACAAGCATACAAGCCAGCGATGGAAGTAACATGCGAGTGGACAACTAGTAAAATAAAAGAGGCTTGGGTAAGCCTAGCTATACTACATGGTCCTTCACAAGCTCGGGATCACCACAGGGCCTTAGTCTACTCATCGATGTCAATGTCTATGAAGAACCCGTCGGAAGGGGTTGTAGCATCTTGAAAAATGTAAATTAAAGCAACATGAGTACAAAAGGTACTTAGCAATACTTACATCGGATCCTACATACATGCACATTATCAAGAAGGGTTGGTGGGGTTATTGCAGCAAGCGACTTTGACTCTTGGCTAAGCTATCTCTGAGACTCCAACTTGAAATGGTTTTGCACTTGAGTCCACTACTCACCACTTCATACACTCTGAGGATCCACCTCCGTCTTCCTCTGGAAGAGCCATCCTCGGCACTCACGCTTATCTTGAGGCTTTTAGTAGTTTCCATTTACTTGTCTATAGCTGTATAGGCAACCAAGTAGTCCTTTACATGGACGGGGCTATTGAATAGATGATGTTAACCTGCGAGCGTACTTATTCATACATGTTTCCACCACTTAGCGTCGCACACGACATGTGCTCGGCGGACTTCAGCGAAAACCGGCGTGGGTCTAGACCACGACCTACCTAAACACCTAAGTCTCTAGTCGGGTTTATCGCCTATTCGGGTTCCATCATGAGGAGTCGGCGAGGTTTCCACATCTGGCCCGAGCGATGTGAACAGGTTTCGAGATACCTACGGGCATCCGGTACCGACGTACCTACCGCATCACAGCCCACCCACGGTCGGTGCTGTCCACGGCCTCGATGAGATACAAACACGAAACTACTTGCAACTCTGGACGGAGGAGGACTAGGGTGAATAAGAAGTCGGCGGGGTCATATTTGAGGGCCCAATGTATGGTAGTAGGCTGAATCTTAAATCACACATCTGAGATCTCGATTGCTTAAGGTCGGCTTAAATGAAACAACCCACCATGTACTCCTACATGGCCTCTCATCGATACCTTTACCAAATCGTGTTCAACACATTACTCTCATACTAACACGATCATTTCACTCTAGCCCATCACCCGGATAGACGGACTGACACGACTCTAAGCATAGCGAGGCATAGCAAGGTAGGAACAACACAATCATATGGCTCAATCAACTCCTACACATGCTAGTGGGTTTCATCTAATTCTTGTGCAATGACAGGTCATCTGAGAGGAAATGGGTTCAACTACATGACTTCCACGGCGGTTTGAATCGCATTGTCTTAATCTGATAAAAGAAGCGAGGAGCAAGAACATGGGATTGTGTCGATATGATCAAATGGTTGGTTGCTTGCACGATGGGTCGGTGCCTTTGGTATTGTTCTTCGTTGGGGGTAGTCACGGTACTCCTCGAGGCGGGACACGCCACGAGAACACAAATACACAACCATCACCAAACAATATGCAACAATATGATGCATGCATGAGACATGGCAAAATGAGTGTATTGGACTAATGCAACTAAGACCGAGATGGGTTTGAACTATTTTGAACCAAGTTCAAGTTTCAAACTCATAAGTGGCCCTTTAAGTGCTTAAATTTGTTCTGTGCTAAACAGCAGGTTAACTTGATTAAACATGCATGAAACGATCTGAGATGGATACATTGGATTTTTGATCATTTTCATATATCACACTTTGCATTTGGACTCTGATTAATTTCTATGATTTTTTGAAGTTTGTAGTATTTTACGGAATTTCTGTGTAGAAATAATTCGATAAATAACTTCTTTACGTCGACATCACGTCGAGGATAGCGTCGGTGGTCAACGAGCTAGTCGAGTCAAAGCTGACGATGGGTCCGCATGTCGATAGTTAATTAACTAACTAAATTTAGTTAAATCTAAAGCTGGGTTAATTAGCAAGGGCCCCACTTGTCATAGACTTCGAAGTCGACTGGGCCCTACGGTCAAAGTCGATGGTCAAACTCGCCCGCGAGCCAGAGCCAGCGGAGGAAGTGCATTGTGCATTCGTGCAACCAAATGGGCGGAGGGCATCTCGTGTAGGAGGAGCAGCGGCAACTCTTGGTGGTGGTGGTTGAGCTCGGGGTGGCAGCGTTGCCATGGCGACTTTGGCGGTCGCCGGTCGGATGAAGGCGGATTCGAGGCTACGGGGCCTTGGCGAGGCTCGTGGTGAGTCGTTGGGCTCTGGGGCTGCGGTGTGTCGTTAGACATGGTGAGGTGGCGGTGGTTGGCGGAACACGTCGGCGATGAGCTTCAGCGCAGCGTCGCGGTGAAGCTCCGTCTTCGGCTGTAGTGCAAAAGAAAGAAAAGGAGGAGAGTAGCGAGGCTCACAGCGGTCTCGAGGAAGCGAGCGCCTTGATCGGGGCGAGTTGGTGCTGGCGGAGGCGGTGAAAGGATCTCGGCGGTGGCGAGTCGAACAAGGTTGGTCTGGTGGCCGGGGCAGCGGCGCTCGAGGCTCGGCTTGCTCGGCGGAGGAAGGCGGCTCCTCTGGACGCGATGGCGTGGCGCAAGAACTGCGGAGGCTTGACTTCTGACGGCGTTCTTGCGGCGGTGGCGTCGGCCATGGTGCGAGGAAGCGAGGAGAAGGCTGGGGAGAAAGGCGTGTCTGTGAGCTCGAGAAGTGGGCGTCGACCGAGGCGGCGAAGCGAGAGAAGAAGCAGGCGGAGGCAGCTGCGTGGCGGCCTTCTGATGACCGACATCGAGCACTGGCTGCTACTGGCAAGGCAAACAACTCATTGGGGCGGTGGTGGTGGGCTGGGCTGGCTAGGTGGGCTGGTGGTGGCTGCCGGGTTAGTTCCTCTCTCTCTTTTCATTTCATTTTTCTATTTATTTACGTAGCTTTGTGGACTTTCTAGAAGTACCTAAGCAACTCCAAAAATCCTAAACTGCTCATGCCTTGTTTAAAATATAAACAACATGGAACATTTTAGTTTAGGATTATTTGAACATTTAAAATATTTTATAAATTTCAAATGCCCAAATTCAAATACTTATGATTGAATTCAAAGACCTTAGGATGACCTAGAAAATTGTGCACCACTTTTGGCGGAGGTTACGAACCAAGACAAAAATGATGGACATTTTAGAAGGAGCATTCAGTTCATTGAAAATGTTTTTAGTAAACCCTAATTGGTTTGTGAGGGGGTGGGGTTACATCATCCCATTTTAGGTTTGTTGAATGAAATAGACATGATGCAACACTCTATTGCATGAACTAGCTAGGGTGTGACAACTCACCCCCACTCAAAAGAATCTCGTCTCGAGATTTAGATTCCTCCGGGAAGAAGGCGGGATACTCAAGTCGAAGACGATCCTCCCTTTCCCAAGTTGCTTCTTTCTCGAGAATGGTGTGACCATTGAACCTTGAGAAACTTGATATTATATCGTCGAGTGAGTGCGCTCGGCGATCGAGATCTGAGCAGGGTACTCTTGATCGTGAGATTATCTTGAAGATCAAGCGTTTAGTGAATCCTCCACGGATAGGATCGAGAAGCAGCGCTGAGTTGAAAGCGTGGAAGACATCGTGGACTCTGGAGAGATCACGGAGGTAGTTCAATTGGTGAGCAACTTCTCCTCGTTTGGCGAGAATGCGAAAAGGTCAATGTGGCGAGGCCAATTTTCCTTTGATACCGAAAAAATGGGTTCCCTTGGAGGTAACCGAAGGTAAGCCTTCTCGTCAACCTCAAAAGTCATAGCCTTATGTTTTCGGTCATATTGACTCTTTTGGCGAGATTGGGCTGTTTTCAACTTTTCACGAATGATCTTGAACTTGCTCTTACGCTTCTGGATCATATCTGGGCCAAAATTGTCTTTCCCGGTTTCGACCAGTTAAGGCGTTCGACACCTTAGTCCATAGAGAACTTCAAAGGGCTTTACCCATGCTAGATTGATATTTGTTGTTATAAGCAAATTCGGCAAATGGAAGGCATTTCTCCCAATCCATTCCAAATGAAATATGAGCTCGAAGCATGTCTTCTAGGATCTGGTTGTGCGTTCTACTTGACCACTTGATTGAGGTGAAAGGCGGTGCTAAAGGAAAGGAGGGTTCCCATAAGCGTTTTGGAAACTTTCCCAAAATCGAGAGGTGAAGAGACTTCCTCGATCCGAGTTAATTTCTAGTGGAACACCATGGAGATACTATTAGGAGATGTACAAATGCGCTAAGCCGACTAGCGGTTATACTCTCATGACAGGTGAAAATGGGCCACTTTGGAAGGCGATCGATACTTGACGAAGATAGCATTATTCCTCTCTTGGTCACAGGAAAACCGGTGATGAAATCCATACCAATTTTATCCCATTTCCATTCGAGGGAATAGCTAAGGGTTGAAGGGTGCGGCGTGCCGTTGATGCTCTGCTTTTAGCGACGGACAGACATTGCAATTAGCAACAAATTGAGCAATGTCTCTCTTCATCCTAGTCCACGAGAACCTCTGGCGTGGGTCTGATACATCTTAGTGCCACAGGATGAATGGTGAGAGGAGATTCATGAGCCTCCCTAAGGATCAAGCTGCCGTAAGTGTTGGTTCTTGGGAACCACTAAGCAGTTCTCAAAGTACCAGCAGCCATGATCATTTGTGAAAACATTTAGCTCATTTGGGCGGTGGTGAGCTGGGCCGGCTAGGTGGAAATTTGGTGGGCTGCCGAGTTAGTTCCTCTCTCTCTTTTCATTTACTGTTTTCTATTTATTTACGTAGCTTTGTGGACTTTCTAGAAGTACCTAAGCAACTCCAAAAATCCCCAAGCTGCTCATGTCCCTTTGTTTAAAATATAAACAACATGGAACATTTTAGTTTAGGATTATTTGAACATTTAAAATATTTTATAAATTTTAAATGCCCAAATTCAAATACTTATGATTTAATTCAAAGACCTTAGGATGACCTAGAAAATTGTGCACCACTTTTGGTAGAGGTTACGAACCAAGACAAAAATGATGGACATTTTAGAAGGGCATTCGAGTTCATTGAAAATGTTTTAGTAAACCCTAGTTGGTTTGAGAGGGGGCTGGGGGTTCTGTCATCCCCATTTCAGGTTTCTGTTGAATGAAATAGGCATGATGCAACACTCTAATGCATGAACTAGCTAGGGTGTGACATCTATTGAAAAGTCAAACATCACAAAGTTTGACCATGTGCGTGGAGAAAAAGAATTACATCTAATGCGGCAAACATATACCATTAGATTCACCATGAGATGTAGTTTTGTATGATGTATCTTTGGTATTGTAGATATAAATAACATTTAAGTAAACCTGATCAAAGTTTCCAAAGTTTGACTTCTAAAAATTTACATGCATTGCATTATCGGCGGATGGAATATCTCTTTCCCCCCTCTCGACTATCGGCCACTCGGCCTTATCGGGGCTCCTCAATCTCTCAAACTTTATTGGTCGGTTTGGTTCATGACGACCCTCATGCCTTGATGGTCGGTCTTGCTGGTGTGGGCGTGAGATGTAAAATATTTCTGCTGGCGGGCTTGTGTAGTCTTGAAGCGTTTGGTTCATGCAGGGCGAACAAAGCATCAACGTCCATCAATCAATCCATGCATCAATTATTTAATGCTAATATCCATCCATGTTCTTTGTTAGCCTCGTGGCCTTACGACCGAACACGGCTAGGCGTTCTAAATCGATCGCTTGGGCGGGCTACTTGCGGTGTGTGGAGTTGACCGAGCTAATTAAAGTGCAAGGAACCCGGCCAGGTGGGCTTTCTTTTTCACGGTAGCAACCAAACAAGCGTGCATGAAATCCAGCCACAACCCTAGGCCCGCATAAAAGATGCTCACTGCGCTAAAGCCAAGCAGACCTTATATCTCCTGGTTCACACATACACATGTCTACTTTTCGCTATACATATAGACCCATCCAACACTCTCCGCCCTTGTTCTCTCTCCATGTGACCGCACCCCCTAAGTACCATAATCCCTCACTCCATCATAGGCTCTGTTTGGATCCATGGGTTAGAGTTAGTTTGGGTTGGTTTGGGTCGACTAACCCAAAAAGATCCAAATAGGAGGGTTAGTTTAGGTTAGATGCATCTAACCCATCCAAAAAACTAACCCATCCAAGAGGTGCTTATTTGGGTTAGTTCTTCTCGGGACCACTAATAAACACTTTTTCTCTCGCTCTCCCTTGAGATCCTCCCCACTTCCTCGAAGCTTCTCGTCCTCTCCTCCTCCCTCTGCTTTTTGCAGTGAAGATGCCTCATTGTGTCAGCGCTCCATCTAACCCTGCCATCCAAACACCTCTTTACTTAGAGTTAGTTCGGGGTTAGAATCTAACTCTAACCTCTAAATGAGTTAGCGTGTCAAAGCAGGGCCATAGGGCAAGCACTCCCCCCTCCTAAGTATGATTATCTCTTACTAGCCATCGAGGAACACCGTATTGTCTCCTTAGTCCATCGTCTATCTCGATATCTCTCGGGGCATCTTCTATCGCGCACACCTTGTCCTCGATCTCCCACCCATGTAGTCCCATCCACGATCTCGGGGGATCTCTCATGACAAACATACACTCTCTCCTCCCCATATCGCATTTTCTCCGTCGTCTCTCTTGACCTCTCTCCCTTGTTTGTGAGACCCCTCTTGGCCCACGTGCTAGGGGTCTTCCTCTCTCGGTTCCAAACAACCACACACTATCTCCTCACCTTGCCTCCATTATCGAAGATGCATGTGTGATATGTTTGCATAAGACAACATGCGCTTTTCTCCACTTTTATCGTGTGTTTTCCATGTCTCTTTCACACTGCTTTTACACTTTTTTCACTCTCTCTCTCTCTCTCTCTCTCTCGTCGGGGGACTCTATCCGTCCATAAGCATATGGATGTTTTGAAAATCAAACCTCGGAAAAGTTTGACTAGGTATATGTGGAAAAACATTTACATCTGGAGCGATCATTAGATTCATCACAACATGTACTTACTTCATACTATCATTTATCTTTGGTATTCTTGATATAAGTAATTTCTTTATAAACTTGGTCAAAGTTTCAAAAGTTTGACTTTAAAAAAAATGTTTTTTTGTGGAAAACTTTAAAAAAATGTTGTAACTACATTATCGAACGAAGGGAGTAGCTCTTTCTCTCTCTTTGCTATCTCTCTACTGATGGATTATCGCTCAACTTGTGCCATTATAGCTCGTATATTGTTTAGTTGACCGTTCACCAATCTACATGCTGCGTTGTCATTTCGTGTTACGTATCTTGGTGTCTTGACCCATGTGGCGATGGGTGAAACTAAGTAAACTAGAGGCCCATCGACCTGCGGTGAAGAAACAAAGTTGAAACCACTCGGGGTAGCACCCGCTGCGCTAATAAATTGAGGCGCGTGAGGACAAACTTCTTGCTGGCGAAGGATGCACTGCGCACAATTCACTCTGCGTGGCGGCATGCCTGAAGGGCCTTTTCGCGCGGACCCGACACAACACACACGGCTGCGTGTACCTGGTGTATGCGCCGCCCGGTTGAGATGGGCGGCGGGCAGCCGACAAGCGGATGCGCTCGAGCCAAAACCGCATCCGTGAGCCTGGACTTCATCGGTGACCTCCCGGCGACATCTTTGCTCGTCATCATCGGCCTCCTCCCCACCAAATCTGCGTGCGGACCGCCACTGCTCTCTGGCGGTGGCACCCCCCTCTGGCGCTGCGTCCCCTCAACCTCACGTCGGCGGCTACCTACTCTGGGGATTGCAAGCGCATGGCGCGATCTCCAAGATCCTTTCGCCGCACCTGGGCGGCCGAGCGCCTTGACATCCACATGTTTAGTACCAAGCTGCAGGTCCAACCCAAGTTCGTGAGTGGTTCTTATCCCCGCCCTAGATCATTCGAGGGCTCGGCTTTGAATCTGGCGATGTCGCTCTCTGCGCGATCGCGCTCCGCCTCACGCCAGCAGCTGCGCCGCGCCGGCTTCAACTCTGCTATCTTCCCAGATTGATGCGCGCCCGCCCTTCTTCTCCCTCAACTCAAGCAGCTCGACCTCTTGACGTTGTCATCTTGAAGAAGGCTATGGAGCACCTGCTCATGGTGTCTTTAGCTCAGTACCTTCGTCTTGGCGCAGATCCACGGGTTCATTAGCCTCCACATCGCCTCGGCGAATCTCCGATGGATTTATGTGTCTTGCTTGGCCCATGACAAGACATCAATTGGAAAGATCACTCGGTTGTTCCACGTTATGGTCATTGAGAATCGCCTTTCCTTGAGAGATTGCTTGTATCGGATCTAGAAGGTCCAACAAAATTAGGGTCATTGGCGTGCGAAATTGCGGCGTTGGTGTACTTATGCGCCAAATTCTCTGAACTCTTTATTGGATCCGTAATCGTTCGGTACAACACTCATCTTCTTCTCCGTCTTCTTGAAATTCACATTTTAAATTTCTTCTTGATGTATTCGGTAGTCTTCGAAAATGATTCCCACAAGCTTGACCGGTCCATGCGCACAATGAAGATCTTAGCACTAAAATCTATATTTAATCTGGATCAAGTTGTTGGATTCCTTACATGCTTTCCATGCGGGGCTACTCATCAAGGTGAAACTTCTTTCCTATTAGTAGCGGTAATCTGGCGTAGCTCAATTTTTAAGTAAATTTCCCAAAATACGATGACAAGTGTAGTGTTCAAAACTACATCTACATGCTTTTAGAAAGAAATGTTTTTAGTATTTTTTCTCATGTGATCACTGCATCATTTTTATCTTTGTACTACTATAGTAGCCTAGGCTAGTCATAGTGGAAAGTAACTTAGACTACTCGATAACTCTATGGTTACCCTAAGGGCAAATACTACTACTACCTCCATCTGGTTTACTCTTCCAATTTTGTAGTGTCAAAATTTGACCATAGATTAGCTGACAAAATGTTAATGCATGTCACTAAGAACGATATCGTTGGATTAGTATTTGAACATAATTTCAAATGGTGTAATTTTAGTGACATGCATTGGCATTTTCTTAGGTAAATCTATGGTCAAAATTTTATACTAAATCTGAGAGTAGTATTCCTCAGTCCCAAAATTCTTGTCTTACATTTGTTTGAATCGGATGTATCTAACACTAAAATGTAACTAGATACATCCGTATTTAGACAAATTTAAGACAAGAATTTTGGGACGGAGAACTAAAGTGGGCTATGTGAAGCCAAAACATGTGCCAAATTCACTTGTGATGCATTTGGCATCGATGCCTCCATTGCTCACTGGTGCCCCAATCTGGAGCACCTACTTTGCTCGGTGCCAAATTAACTCACACAATGAAAAAACAACTGCGTGGGAGAGAGAGAGGACAGAGGCAATAAAAAACACTTGTTTGGGAGAGTGAGAGGCTGGTGTAGTTGGTTTGATTGATTTGTTTATACATGTGGGTCTATATGCAGTGGGTGCCAACTCTCTCACATCGCGAGGCGATGCCAAAATCTTTTGATTTGACATCGATGCATATTATGTGGCATACTTTTGCGAAATATGGCATCGGCCACATGGTGGAAGGCAAAAATGCCCAAGCTCTTCACGTGCTCCTAGTAGAAGCGAAGCAGAGAGAGAGAGAGAGAGAGAGTGAAAAAATATCACTAGCCAGCCAACCCTATCGTATGGCGATTGATATTGGTACCTCTTGATGACCACGACAATCTTATGCAGCCAGCTGCTCTAATATATTCTCTTCTTTTGCGGATAAAAAAACCGAAAGTGAAAAATGTGCTGCACTATAACAATCTCATCAAATGCCTTGATCTCCATCTTATAGAAATTGATTTGATCGACTACGAAGGCTGGCACATCGAGATTAAATTGGCGAGTTCTTTGTTGCGGAGGCAAGTGTGCTCAAGGTAATGAGGTTTGGCGTTCTCTGGCGCAACAATGAATGGTGTCTTTGATCACATAGCGTCTAAGCCTAAATGACAAAGTCTCATGAAGCTGAATTTGTTTTGAAACATCAAGTGGCGAGACTTGAAAACTTATTTGCCCATTAGTGACTTGTCGAGGCGGTGGATTTTAGTTTGTGCGATAGCTGCATCCACCTAAAATGCTTGAAAGTTCTTCACGTGAACTTCCTAGTAATTCCCTCTTCCTAGGTGCAACATTACTCCTAACATTTGTAATATCGGTTTGAAACTTGTAATATTACGTGTCCTATTCTGCGTTTTCAAAATCCTGCGAATCAAGCAGGTCTGAGTTGGTGATGATGTTGTGCCTCCCATCTTTCACAGTGGCCGTCGGATCTAGATCGCGCCTACAAACAAGCTTCTCCATTTTGCAAAAAGATGCCCACTTGTTCCCTATTTACAAACAACTCCTGTCTCTCACAATCAGCCTTATCTCCTCCCACCACATCTAGAAGGCCGTGGAAAAATGGCGTGATGGCGTGCTGCGGGCAGTCCACCCCAATCTTGGTGTTCCATGCAATGCACAGGCATCATGCGGGGAAATTATGTCGAGCAGGGCTAGTTGTAGCAGGCTAGCTCTGACAGCCATGATGATAGTATTTGCAGAGCGGTGAGGTGACTATGGTATGCCAAACAGCGCCTATACTCGGTGTCATCTTGGTATGAGGTCTTGTCACTTCAACATGAGGAGCATCACGTAATAATTTGACCAGCGGGTAGTGCGGTGCTAGTACTCCTAGAATTACTACATTGGTAATACTACTACAAGTACTAGTAGCACCACCGCTTTGGATTTAGGAGTACTACCACGTCCATCTGGATTTTAGTATTTGACTAGCAATATCTAGTAGTGCATGTCACAAAATGTACTACTCCTCTGTAAATAAATACATGGTGTTTTATTCCTATCGTGAAGAACTTAATGTTTTCTTGCTAACTAGAGTCTTAATAGTAGGATTACATGCAATGAACTAAACCTTTGCATGTCATGTTTGGTAGTCTCAAGTCCTTTGAAAGCATGCACCCACATCTCTCATTGGTTGATATGTCATGAAATAAAAACAAGGAGGAGTTAATGCCGATGCCTAAGTGTTTTAGGATTATTTGGTTTTTGTAATGTGACTTACACAACATTTTTGTTTACATGCATTAACATTTTATTAGTTAAATCAAAGGTAAAAACTTGGCGCCAAAATGCAAAGGGACCAATAAACCGATAAACATGAAACTTCTCTCGTTTGGCCCCAACTAGAGGTCGGTGAGATGACTATATTGCGGCATGGAGAAACACTGACTTCATTGACTTCGGCAAGCTGCCTTTGGGTGAATGACCGTGGGCCGGGGTGGCTGGCCCACCTATCATATAGCCAAAAGCGGGTGCAATAGAAACCAAGGGTAATCGAAATCCTCGCACCTATACCCGCTAACCAAGGGCAAGTGATCACTCGAATAGCAAGATCGAGTTGACTAGTAGAAGCTAAGCTAGACCCATGGGCGATGGCGCGAGCATCGACCCGGTGTGCGGATGGTCCTGCCAACCGACTGCGGCGGCGAAACGTCTCGGTAGTATTGCTTGAGGCGGCGAGGAGGCAGCAGACGGACAACCGTCTCCTTGTTCGCGAGGTCCTCGTCGGTTTCCTCGACAAGTTCACCGTCGTCAAGCTCGCGGGCGACTTTGGCGTAAGCCTTGACCGGTAAGCGCCCGGGCTCTGCGATGCCGCCACCCTCAGCGACCACTATGGTGACATCCTCTTGGCCTTGCTGGTGGCCCTGCGGCTACCGCCGTCGCGTGGAGAATGTCCACCTTGAGGTCGCGCTATTACTGCACACTGGCGCGACAAGGCAGCATGGACATAATCACCCGTCTCTGGCGCATGCAAGAGGAGGCGATAGGACCGGGCCTTCTTGGACCGTAGAAGGCGACCTTGGGCCTTGCTTGTTCGGAAGCACGTTGAGCTCACATAGCCAGCTGCTTTGCTCCTCCTACGTCGGTTGGTGACCCGGCGCACTAGAGGCGTGAGGATGTCGTTGATGGATCCCTATGTATTTTTATCTTTTCGTCAAATCTATGTAGTAGTATCACGATACTCGATAATTATCTTACCTTTCATCAACTTCATAATTTTAAATGCGTACTCCATGCATGAGCGGCGCGAACCAAACTTCTCATTACTCTAGGCAAAATCGTTATTTTCTATCTATCGATCACGCCATGGAGCAAAACCAAAATTTACAAATTCTGAGTTCAAAAGGAAAAGCTGCCGTGTTAGCGTCGCACCCACATGGTTGGTCCGGCACGCTCAGCGGGAATCGTCTTGATGTTGCTTTTCACTTACAAGTGGGTCCGTAGTTGAGCAAACCGACTATCGGCAAACCCCACCCCCACCGCAGCGATGGTGAGAAAATAGGAGGAGAGAAGAGATGGCTGTACGGACTCCAAGAAAATTGGTGTCGGATGGGACTCGTGTGGGTGGCGTGTCTTAGTAGTGCTAGGCGTGAATGCTAGTTATGGCCCATGCCATCCCACTATATCGAGCCTATATCAGTGCATGTCGTAGAACAAATTTCTGTAGTCCGTGCTCGGCCTCCTCTATCTTTCTTCTCAGACCGAGCCCGGTAGACCTTGTGGAACCCATCGTCTGTTTGCTCACATGCGGTCCCATGTCGATTGAATCATAGCGGACCTTGAAAGCTGCACATCTTTTTCCTTGGCGTCTTTGGTGATGAAAAACAAATCAAGAAAGATCTTGGTGGCGCTTTTGGAGTTACTCAAAGTAGTAAGATTCTATTCTGATTTAACCCAAGATGCACATCTCGTGGCTTCACTTATCAACTACCACTCTATTTTCTTTCATGACCACGACACGGATCTTTGGATGTCCCATTAAGTCGACAAAGGAGGAAGAACTGACCAAATCTTGGTTGTGCTCTCGAATTAGACTAGTTGTGCTAACTTAAAAATTTATTATGTACTCCTCCGTTCCAAAATACTTGACTTCCATCTGTCCAAAAATCGATGTGCCTATATACTAAAACATGTCTAGATACATATATATTTTGACAAATACTAGAGCGGAGGAGTAGAATGGATGCAAGCTTTTGTATTGGCAAGAAGAGTACATCCATATATTGATAGAAGCGTTGGAGTTGGCCTTACAAGTGGGATCATGATTGAGAAGCCGACTATCGGCAAACCCCACCTCGCTTCTTGTATGACAATAGCTGAGTTAGAGAAAGCGATGAGGTTGAAGAGATTGCTCTAACACGAACTCCAAGAAATTTGGTGTTAGATGGAAATCGTCTTTGGTGGCGTGTGCCATACTCACAGGCGTGAATGCTTGTTCGGCCCATGCCACCCTACTACTCCTACTACTTACTATATAGTACTACTAGTATCGAGGATTGAGGTCTTTGATTACGTATAGCTCTGACAAAAACACCCTTACGGCCTTGCGAGCATGTGAAGCTAGTACAAATAGTGTACTACTATTGTTGATGATTTGCCTCATCGATAACCTATTGCAATGCACGTACAATTATGTATTAGGAAAATATTTTTTTGCCTCGTCGCACCACTCACTCCACGAAGCAACTCGAAAGCCATTCATAAATTTAGTAAGTTTATCACGGGCATATCATTTTATTACATCAATAGGTCATCAACCCACATCGACAACGAGGATACATTATAAATACTAAAGTTTTCACCACAACAAATAACAAGCAATGAAATGAACTTCAACTCAACCATTCCTCGGCGTTGGAAGCGCTTGCTTTGAACCACAAGTGATTCTCGGGATGGGCCATCCATTGTCGATCTGGAGACCAGCGGGGTGATCATCGGTGACGGCCTACTATATCGATGCAGGTGAGGAACCACCCAAATGTCAGAGTATGAAACGGTTGCTTCTCATAAATGGTAGTAACGTTGTGTCAGCGGCACTGGATCGCCTTTCACCATCATTGGATAGTTTTGTCCAAGGAAGGCGAATTTTCTCCAAGACTATCAATTACATGCCGGGGAGAAGGGTTGGCGCTAGCACACTAGTATCCACCGAATACCATGCAGCGGGTGTTGGAATAGGTCAGGAGAGTGCGACCATGGGAGACTACACTGCTTTCTTAGCGATAACATCATCGATGGGCTGTATACACACGAAGAGGTGATCCATCGGAATTAGTTACGGTAGCGCCAAATAGTATATAGGTATTTGCTAAATCCTCGTGCTCGTGATCATCACCATCATCATCTCCCCTTGGTTATAAAAATCTTCAAGTATAGGTGGTGGAATGTTCACGGGACCTTGGAAACACAAGAAGAAGGTTAATTAGTAAGGCTGGCCATAGTGGGGTAACATAAGTAGTATCATGCACTTGGGACTATAAACATGCTTATGTGGCGAGCGATTAAGGAGGAAGAGAGATGGTTATATTAACATAGGTAGATACCATAACATAATAAATGTGATGCTACTATTGTAGGATCGAAAGTATGTCTAGAGGGGGTGATTAGACTACTTGACAATTTAAAAGTTTAGCCTTTTGATTAAGACAAGTTTTGGCAAGTTCACAATGATGATCAAGTCAAGTATCACCATACACATGCAATTCTAGAGTAATGGCAGCGGAAAGTAAATTGCACATGTAGTAAATAGAGGTGGAGAAAAGCAAGCATAATTTGGAGACACGAGATTTTTCTCGTGGTTCCGATAGGTGGTGCTATCGTCAATCACGTTGATGGAGACTTCAACCCACGGAGGTAGCAAGCTGCGAGAGTCCACGGAGGCTCCACCCACGAAGGGTCCACGAAGAAGCAACCTTGTCTATGCCATCATGGCATCGCCCACGGAGGACTAGCCTTACTCGGGGTAGATCTTCACGAGTAAGCGATCTCCTTGCCCTTACAAACTTCTTGGTTCAACTCCACATCTTGTGGAGGCTCCCAAGCGACACCTAACCAATCTAGGAGGCACCACCCTCCAAAGGTAATAGATGGTGTTGGTGATGATGAACTCCTTGCTCTTGTGCTTCAAATGATAATCTCCCCAACACTCAACTCTCCTCCTTGATTTGGCTGTGGTGGAAGAAAGGATTGAGTGGAAAGCAACTTGGGAAGGCTAGAAATCAAGTTTCATATGGTGGGAGTGGAGCAACTTGATCTCAACACAAGGGTGAGTAGTTTTCTTCTCGAGAAATGTAAGGTAGGAGTGGTAGTTCTTTCGATGGCTCTCTCCACGAATGAAGAGGAGGTGGAGGGTATTTATAGCCTCCACAAAATCCAACCGTTACACATTTGACCAATCTCGGTCGGACGAAGTTGACAACTTGGTGAGACCGAAAGTTCAAATCTTGTGAGCGTTGGGATTTTCAGTGGGACCGAAAATACAATCTCGGTGAGTCGATTCTTCCAAAGACTAGGGTTTGCCATTCTCGGTGGGACCGACTTTATCATCTCGGTGACACCGATATGATGACGAAGGTTCTGAAGCTTGGCAACACTAGTTTCGGTGAGACGAGTTTGGAATCGGAAAAACCGAAATTACTAGGGTTTGGCTTTGTGGTGAGGTGGTTCATCTCGGTGTGGTGAGTTTATGGAATCGGTGGGACCGAGATTACTTATGAGTGTATGTTGGAATGAAAGATTAGCGATGGTTTGGGAGATAGATCACTAAGCACTTTGAGCAACGGATCATTATCATAACCTCATCCTTTTAATAGTATTGGCTTTCCTATAGACTCAATGTGATCTTGGATCACTAAACCAAAAATAAGTCTTGAGCTTTTGCCAATGCTTTCCTTAGCATTTGAGGGTCCACATCTTGAGTCATTGCCATACCCATATCTTGAACTTTGAAAATGATTCTCAAGAAACTATTAGTTCAATGATATATATGTTGTTATTAATTACCAAAACCACCAGGGATTAGTTGCACTTTCAATCTCCCCTTTTTGGTAATTGATGACAACATATAGATCAAACTTCGACAAATGATATAATCAATGAATAATATAAATAAGCTTTGAGAAGTATGTGATAAGCAAGAGCTCCCCTAAATTTGTGCATTATTTAAGATTTGCGTTTGAATGCAAATGCACAATCGATTAGGATCATGGGTCACTCTTCCATGTCACATACATCTTGGTGGAAGCGCACAAAATGATAAGAATGAATAACATGCACCCAATCACCAAGACATGAGTAAATGATCATACAAGATATGAATGGCATATGATAAGCATTAAGCACACATTAAGGCATAGTATGATCAAGCACTCATCAAAGTGAAACAAGCGTAGTATCAAACACAGAATGTCTCGGAAAACTCAAAAGTATCTCAAAAAGACCGCATAAGCGAAACAAAACGAAAAAAAGAGCAAAAGCAGGCACTCTCTAGAAGTCCTATGATCTATACAATTTCTCCCCTTTGGCAACAAGTTACCAAAAGTTCGAAAGGTATAGAGCTAAGCGTCACTAGGGACTCTCTTTGGCGGCTCACATGCAGGTTGATGAAGTTGAGATAGCTGCATCTGCAAAGGCTTGGTGATATGCGTGGGTGGAGGAGTGGACACTTGGGCTGGAGGACTGGGCCAGTGGAGCTGTGGGAGGTCTTGATCTGATGATCTGGTGTGCATCACTTGGAATAGCAGTGATCTGGGTCTTGTAGGAGCCGGAGGCGGGCTGCTCATAGTCATCTGGACAAGATCATCTGCATCTCCTTCATGAGCTCTTCCTTCTCCCTCTTGGCTTCCTCGATATCTGCCTCAAGCTTGTTGTGATGACTTGCACTTGATCGACTTGACATCGAGCATGGAACTTGTCTTCAACTATCCTCTCAAGACTCTCCACGAGGCACTGTCTTTGGCGAGGCGTAGTTCAATCCTGGGTAGCTTCAAGGCTGTTCTCAACACTCTTGGGTTTAGGCTGCTGCTTCTTTGCTTCCTTCTCGGCTTTAGCTTGTTTGGCAGCCGGACTTAGCTTGACCTTCAGCAGACATGGGATCATCCTCGGTCATCTGACTTCATTGTCCTCATGCTCGGGCTTTGCGGTGGCAAGTGGGGTCTATCCAACAAGTAGGTGCCGTGCCAAACTTGGCATTGATAAGCATCTGAATGTGCGGGCAAAACC
>JAHHZJ010002171.1:0-25954 GCA_021437245.1 Aegilops speltoides
CGACATTCGTCACTCCGAAGCAAGGAAAGGGACTACATCGACAACAAGCTTGCCGCACAAAAGGAGGAGCAAGATGTGAGGATGGAAGAGATTCGGCCTTGATCAAGTCTTCTTCCACTTCATCATGCTCAAGACGATGACGGTCAAGCCACAAGTCTTTGAGCGCAAACAAGATGCAAGCGCAAGTCGCCAAGTCAACATCTACATGGCGACCACCATCACATTCGTGATTAACATCGCCATGAAGGGCAAGACACCTCAAGCATCATGTGCACGGCGACGACTAATCGACATCTACTACGAGCTCAAGCACGACAACGACATCATCATCATGAAGATGCTCCACAAGCGCAAATGCACAAGTCCCAACAAGACCTACTTCACGCCAAGTCCAAACTTCAAGAGCACAAAAGAAGACCGCGAGATTTACCACCACCAAGACGGTGCTATGGCTACACCAACCACTTTGGCATCTTCGCCAAGTGCTTTCAAGGCATCTTCACCTTTGGATGTACGGCATCTTCGCCTACTTCCCACGTAGCACGCCTACATCGACTTCATCAAGTCCAAGGCACCAACTACAGTGAGGGCGACACTTTCATCTTCGGAAGCCCCCCAAGGAAGATGGCCGAGCATGGGAAACTCCTTCGGTCATGGAGACGAGCTATGAGGTGCCACATCATATGGGCCCCCTACACCAAGACGGTGACAAGAAGGTCGAGCAAGGGCCATCCCTTCACCACGGCGATAGGAGTTGAGCATGGAGACATTTGCACCAACATCTCTCCGACACCCACATATGTTGAGATGCACCAAGTGCCATGTGAGGAGAGCCACCACCCCATACGTGACATTGAGAGCATTTCCTATGAGAGGATGAGTGTGACCACCACTAGCCCCACACATGAGAGCATGCCACACATCCTATGTGAGGTTGAGCGCCATTTGAGTGACTCCTCCAGCCATATGAGTGAGAGCATCCTTGAGGGAGTGAGTGAGCCACAACACTTAGAGAGTGAGGTAGTTGACATGGCATGTGAGGCCACTATGATTTCTAACGACTTACCCTCTACTCCTTGTGTGTTTTCTCCTTTGGTGCTAGGTCTCCTACATGACGACACGCCTACCATTCATGTCCATACCTCCTATAGAGACGACAATGGCCATGATGGACGATGATGCACCCCCCACATGGTTCCATCAAGATGAAGATGACAACGAGACGATCTTCAACACCACACCTACAAAACATGAGCGACGCTCCAAAGGTAACATAGGTGATGGTGCTTCTCTTGTCCCACTAGTGGACTCTCTTGACGATGATTGCTCCCATGATGTTGATTCCACCTATTCCCATGCTTCATGCTAGTGAGACTTCTTCATGCCTTGACTTACCTATTAATGATGAATATGATGATGAGCATGTTGAGTTGCCTAGTTGTGATGCTATGCTTCATAAGATATCATGTGAAAATTCTATTGGTCACTTCATGTTTGACAATCCTTTGAACTTGTCATATTGATAGAGGCGGGGTGTCCCGATCTTCGATGAGATGATAACTATCGATTTGGTGGAGACGACTTTGACGATCCGACTACAAACGTGCACGACGCTGCGCCTTAGCAATCGCTAATCCAACTCCGAGAGGTTATTGACCACGCCGAGCACAATCAACTCGACCACGAAGGTCTATTCCCGCAAGCAATCGAAGAACAAGCAAGAATATGATAAAAGCAATCTGAATATTGCGAGTATGTATGAAGTATTGATAAAGGTGGGGATCCGAACGGTCTTGGTCTGGTCGTTGGACACAAACGGCAGTACGAAGTTGCAATGGCTAACTTTAACTAAACAAATCCCAAGGAAAAGCTACTAGATGGATCTACTTATATAGGAGCAAGGGTGGCGGCCAAGGAGGTGGAGGACGTCCCAAGGCAGCCTAAAACTAACCCTAGGTCGTACAAGGCCAATGGGCCCAAGTGGAGGTGACGTAACACCTTTGGACTTGTAGTTTGACTCGGATTCTGGTGCAGCGTCAGATTGTTTCGTCCATAACTCAACGCTCCGGACGGATTTTAAGGTGATTCCAATTGTGCTGGAAAGAGCATGAAATCTACTTTCAAACAAAAAAAGAATCACCCAATTCGGAGTCCGTATGAAAAAGTTGTTAACGTTTTGAGTCAGGTATGTCTGTGCAGTCCGAATCTGAGTCCAGAACGTGAGAGACTTGGACTCTATCTTCTCTTGGGCCAAAAGTGACGTGAGAGAACTTTTTGAACAGCAAATAAACATCTCTTTCTTCCTTATCTTCATATGTGGATTGTACAAATGTCCCATACACCTGCAATTAGACAAAACGCAAAAGTGTGTGAAGTATTTTTTTCCGATTAACATAAATAGATTATTGAATAGTTTGCACTAGAAATCACCGACAAATATGCATCCATGCAATATTTTGGTCATATCCAAGGTAGTCATGTCCTCATCATCCTCCCTTCTTGAAAATAAAGCCGCCCTCCTCGGCGTTGCTTAATCTGAAATGTGGCTAACGAAAGAGTCAAGGTGTACATGTTGTATATGTATACGCCATCCATTTTACTTCCCTTGAATTTTGCATATATGACACATGAATAGATGAGTAACTTGTATAGTTCATAAAATCAAAAGCCAACAAATTAGCACAAGAACTAGAAGGCATTAAAATATTGCAACTCAGTTTGCACATATAAGTGAAGCTCTTATTTATTTCAAAAGATTGACAATGTTCATCATTAATCCATCCCAACATTGGTGAATAAACCTTATTTGAATCAAATTTACATGCTACAACATGCTTAGATAAGCAAACATGCAATGAGTCATTCGACACAGAATCATCACCAAGATTAGAGGTCATATCAAAATGATTAAACATTGATTCATTTGCATCAACAGTTAATTCAATGGGTGCACTCAAAAGTGTTGGTATTTCAGTTGTTTGATCACATGACGATTCATGACAGTATCAAGATTCTCTAAAATAGGTGATGTGCTCAAATCACGTGTAACTCAACACATGATGCATTCAAGTTAACTAGGGATGCATCATTCTCATGTGAAGTTATATCATCAATACCTTTATCTGTTACCTTGTCGCAAAGGCGAGCTGATGTAGGTACGAGCGTAGACAATGCACCATACTCTTGAGATGATGTCGCTCACAATCCGAGGTGGGGCTGCTCTAGTAGGTGCAACGGTGGAGGAACCAACCGCGGTGGTGAGCATGAACTGGAATAGTAGTTGTTGTAGTCACCCAATGCATCCTCCTCAGAATCGTCTCTCAAAGGTACAAGCACGAACATACATACCAGTAATGCAACGAGGAATATACTGAAATCTTGCCTGAATATCATGGTTCAAACCACCAAAAATCTATTCATTGTATCATCCTTAGATTCTTCTATGTCACAATGATGCATATAAGATTTGAACTCTTTGTAGTAAGCACGAACAGTGTTGTTGCCTTGTTTAAATTGTTCAAATTTGCGAAGCAATTCACTTACGATAGTAAGGAGGGAAAAATGTTGTCTCATTACATATTTCAAATCTTTCCAAGTTGTGGGTTGGTTATCAATATTTTTCTTACAATGCACACTCCACCAAACTGAAGCAAAACCAGTAAATGCTCTAGTGGCAGCTCAGACTCGCCAAGTTCAGAAAAGTCATGGTTACTAAAAACTTGTTCTACTTCAAACTCCCAAGCTAGATAAATAGCAGGATTAAATCTACCCTCAAATGACGGTAAAGAGATAACTGACCATGTGGTTGTGTGTGTTGTCCCAACTCTCGTGATGGTGAAGATGTGTCCGTCGTCCAAGAACTTCTATCTCCAAACCTGTCATGATTAGTAGAAACAAGAAACAAAATTCAGAATAATGTTGCTATGAACTACTAGGATGTGGTTGTAAAGTGCTCACAATAAAGCAAATATCAATATCTTACAAGTTCTTACCATGCGGCAGGTGGTGACAGGCAACCAGCGATGTCAAATAACTCAAGATTGTGTAAAGCGATTGCTGAGGAACGATACATATACACGGTGTAGAAATATGTGGAGCTGGGTTGGCTATATATGGTAGCAAAGATTAGCAATAATCAATTCAGAGATGCAATGTTGAATAAACGCTCAACGACGGTATCTGTGCTGGTCCTAGGCTAGACCGACTAGAGACGCGAGCCTAGAACACTAATGAGGTCACGGCGTAGCACAACTAGCATCAATGAAGGTTACTAAGTAGCTCTTGACAGCAAGATATAAGTGAAGATCACAACGGTAGTGAAGATAATGATGAAAACAACTACCAAGCAGGACATACAACAACTCTCTCTCCAACTTTCCTCTTGAAAAGTTTGAGCCAATTTTCTAATAAATTCTTTCAAAGAATGCTACTAACTCAAGCTTTCCAATGCAAAAAGAATCACTCAATTCGAGTTGATATGAGGAGTCAAAGAATTCTAAAACTGGCTCGAAAATTGGAACAAGCTGTGTTCACGAACTTCAGAGGGCAAAAGACCTATTTAGAAGCCGATTTTGAGGTGTCAAATATTGAACTAGCTTCTGCAACTATTTAGATGCGGCTCGTCGCTAGCTTTAATTTGAGTACTCACGAGTCAAAACGGACTTCGTATGAGGAAGATACACCTGTTTTACTGAACAGTGCGCAAAACAGATTCCAATCCGAATTCGGTACGAGATTGATTCTAGATAGATCCGATTTTTTTTTCTCTCTTCTTTTTTCTCACGCTTTTTTTTTTCTTCTTCTCTTTTTTTTTTTTTTCCTTTCTTTTTTTCTCTTTTTTTCTTTAAATCCTCTTTCCAAGACAAACTAGATAAGATGCAGATTGGATCAGGCAAAGATGTGAATGACCTCAACTATGATTATGACAATGAACAATGTAGCACGTGGTGGAAATTAATAGATGGGATGGTGGACAGCGGAAGGGATAATGATGCAGCAGCGGCGTGACTAATGTGAACAGAACTCAAACTCTAAAGGAACTAGACACTAAGACCAGCAACTCAACACGACGATGCAACCGATAATTCAATAATGCAACCAATGAAAAGAAAATTGCAAAGGCTCGAGTGGCTTGGACAAAGGGTGAATAGATCTAACTATTTTTGTGGCTTTTTCTTGGACAATAGGTAAGAAAATAAATCTAATCTAGGAAAATCGGAAATTCTCACCGAGCAACCTGAAAACCGATACCACTTGATAGAGGCGGGTGTCCCGATCTTTCGATGAGATGATAACTATCGATTTGGTGGAGACGACTTTGACGATCCGACTACAAACGCACGACGCTATGCGCCTTAGCAATCGCTAATCCAACTCCGAGAGGTTATTGACCACGCGGAGCACAATCAACTCCGACCACGAAGGTCTATTCCTGCAAGCAATCAAGAACAAGCAAGAATATGATAAAAGCAATCTGAATATTGCGAGTATGTATGAAGTATTGATAAAGGTGGGGATCCGTAAGCGGTCTTGGTCTGGTCGTTGGACACAAACGGCACACGGTTGCAATGGCTAACTTTTAACTAAACAAATCCCAAGGAAAAGCTACTAGATGGATCTACTTATATAGGAGCAAGGGGTGGCGGCCAAGGAGGTGGGAGGACGTCCCAAGGCAGCCTAAAACTAACCCTAGGTCGTACAAGGCCAATGGGCCCAAGTGGAGGTGACGTAACACCTTTGGACTTGTAGTTTGACTCGGATTCTGGTGCAGCGTCAGATTGTTTCGTCCATAACTCAACGCTCCGGACGGATTTTAAGGTGATTCCAATTGTGCTGGAAAGAGCATGAAATCTACTTTCAAACAAAAAAAGAATCACCCAATTCGGAGTCCGTATGAAAAAGTTGTTAACGTTTTGAGTCAGGTATGTCTGTGCAGTCCGAATCTGAGTCCAGAACGTGAGAGACTTGGACTCTATCTTCTCTTGGGCCAAAAGTGACGTGAGAGAACTTTTTGAACAGCAAATAAACATCTCTTTCTTCCTTATCTTCATATGTGGATTGTACAAATGTCCCATACACCTGCAATTAGACAAAACGCAAAAGTGTGTGAAGTATTTTTTTTTCTGATTAACATAAATAGATTATTGAATAGTTTGCACTAGAAATCACCTGACAAATATGCATCCATGCAATATTTTTGGTCGTATCCAAGGTAGTCATGTCCTCATCACATATGCTATGAGTGAGATCTCCCATATTGCATCATTTCATTCTCAACATAGTAACTATGCATGCCCCATTAAAATAAATCCTATTTGCACTTATGGCATAGATGACGAGTTGATGGTCATTGGCTTTTGTTTTTCACGTGATGATATTGTCATGCTTCCTTTACATGATTTAGCATAATTCATCCAATATGTCATGCCATGATCACATTGTTCCAAATATGCATTGTTTTGGATGTTGTCAATATTCTCCACATAATGTTACTACTCTTGTGCATGAGGAGACCGCCATAGTTTCCTCATACATATTAGGAGATCTTGATGCATTCCATACTTTGCATGATTCCCATGATTGCGTGCACCATATGCATTCCATGAACAACAATGCCCTATGATAGAGGCAAAGGTGTCCCGCTTTCGATGAGATGGTGGATTTCGCTTTGGTGGAAGTCGACTTTGACGATCCGACTACGAAGTGCGAGGGCGTCGCCGCTTTTAGCAATCGCTAAACCAACTTCGAGAGGTTATTGACCACGCCGAGCACGATCAACCGACCACGAGGGTCTATTTCTGCGAGCAAACGAAGAACAAGCAAGAAACTGAGATTGCAACTGGATATTGCGAATATAAGATGAAAGATTTATTGATCAAGGTGGGGTTCTGTGGACGCCTTTGTCCGTCGTTGAACACAAACGGCACGCCGGTTGCAGCTATGGCGAACTTTTGATCTAAACAAAACCCAAAGTCTAAACGGTGCCCTAAGGGCTGTATATATGGGGGAAGAGGAGGGAATTTCGTGGCCCTTGAGGGTGGGGTCCGAAACCAACCCTATCTCTTGTTTCCCCACACATACGGACTCTAAAAATAGCCTATACTTAAGTATTTCGAAATTACATGGGCCTGGCCCAATAATAAGGTGACGCAGCACCTAGAATAGCCTATGGACGAATATTATGAAGTGGCATCTTGTATATTTCGTCCAAGGCTTCATGCACTCCTTATGGTGGCTTCAAAGTCCTGAAATCATCACTTGTAACTCCGTTCTTGATCTCCTTGCGCATGCCATCAACTCCATGTGTGTTCTTGCTCCAATGTTCATCCTTCTCCAAGCTAGGCCCTTCATTTGTAAGCAAAACAAATGTATCCAATTTAGGCAGCATCATATTCTCATGAACATTAAAATCATTACCAAGAAACGAAAGTACCGGTAATTTAATTGGCGTCTTGTGAGCTCTAGTAATTGGTCCCAGATATGTAACAAAGAGGGGCTGTGGGTGTAACAATGGTATTGATGTCCTCATCATCCTCCCTTCTTGAAATGAAGTCGCCTCGACGGAAGCTCATCTTCCTCACCCAAATAAGGCTTCAAATCTGCAATGTTAAAAGTGGACTAACCCCAAAATCTGCAGGTAGCTCAAGTTTATATGCATTATCATTTATTTTCTAACACCTTAAAAGGACCAGCAGCACGTGGCATTAGCTTTGATTTATGCAAATCAGGAAATCTATCCTCACGCAAATGTAACCAAACAAGATCTCCGGTGCAAACACAACATGTTTTCTACCCTTATCTCCAAAGAAGTTTATATTTAGCATTCATACGCTCAATGTTTTCCTTAGTTAACTCATGCATTTTATAATCAATTCAGCACGTTCTTTAGCATCAAAATTAACCTTCTCCGAAGATGGAAGAGGCAACAAATCAATAGGTGCACGAGGTAGGAAACCATACACAATTTCAAAACGGCACATCTTAGTAGTAGAATGCAATGAACGATTATAAGCAAATTCAATATGAGGCAAGCATTCCTCCCACATTTTCTTATTATTCTTTAGAACAGCCCTAAGCATAGTAGACAATGTTCTATTGACTACTTCAGTTTGTCCATCTGTTTGGGGGTGACAAGTAGTACTAAAAAGCAATTTAGTCCCCGACTTAGCCCATAAACATCTCCAAAAGTGGCTAAGAAATTTAGTATCATGATCTGAAACAATAGTATTTGGCACACCATGCAAGTTTAATAATTTCACGAAAGAACAAATCAGCAACATTGACAAAGATCATCGCTTTTATGACATGGTATAAAGTGTGCCATTTTCGAGAGTCTATCCACGACAACAAATATGTTATCCTCCCTTCTTTGTTCTAGGTAAACCTAAAACAAAGTCCATAGATATATCCTCCCAAGGAACACTAGGTACAGGCAAAGGCATATATAAACCATGAGGATTGAGTCGTGACTTAGCTTTTTGACATGTAGTGCAATGAGCAATAAAACGCTCAACATCCCGCCTCATCTTTGGCCAAAAGAAATGTGTAGCAAGTACGTCCTCCGCCTTCTTCACGCCAAAGTGTCCCATTAGTCCTCCTCCATGCGCCTCCTGCAACAACAAAAGACTTAACGGAGCTAGCTGGAATGCATAGCTTGTTAGCACGAACACAAATCCATCATTAACAACAAACTTGTTCCATGTTCTTCCTTCTTTACAATTCTGCAATACATCTTTAAAATCAGCATCATGCACATATTGATCTTTGATGGTCTCCAAACCAAATATTTTGAAGTCAAGTTGTGAAAGCATAGTATAGCGATTTAGACAATGCATCAAGCAATAACATTTTCTTTACCCTTCTTGTGTTTAATGACATAAGGGAAAGTCTCAATGAATTCAACCCATTTAGCATGTCTACGATTCAGTTTAGCTTGACTTTTAATATGTTTCAAAGATTCATGATCGAATGTATAACAAATTCTTTGGGCCATAAATAATGTTGCCATGTTTCTAAAGTCCTAACAAGAGCATATAATTCTTTATCATAAGTAGCGTAATTCAGACTAGGCCCACTCAATTTTTCGTAAAAGTATGCAACAGGTTTGCCATCTTGTAATAACACACCTCCTAATCCAATTCCACTAGCATCACATTCAAGCTCAAAAGTCTTATTAAAATCAGGAAGTTGGAGTAAAGGAGCATGTGTCAACTTATCTTTCAATACCGTGAAGACTTCTTCCGTGCGGTACCCCAAACAAAAGGCATATCCTTCTTTGTAAGCTCATTGAGAGGTGCAGCAATGGTGCTGAAATCTCTCACAAAACGCCTATAGAAACCAGCGAGGCCAAGGAAACTCCTCACTTGTGTGACCGCTTTGGGCTGCGGCCAACTCTCAATAGCTTCAATCTTGGCTTTATCAACTTCAATTCCTCGTGGAGTAACAACATAGCCAAGAAAAGATACTCGGTCGGTGCAAAAGGTGCACTTCCCAAGGTTACCAAACAAACGTGCATCACGAGAGCATTAAAAAACAGCACGTAAATGTTCCAAATGTTGTTCCAAAGATTTGCTATAAATCAGTATATCATCAAAGTAGACTACCACAAATCGTCCAATGAAAGCACGTAAAACTTCGTTCATTAATCTCATGAAAGTACTAGGTGCATTAGTTAACCCAAAAGGCATGACTAACCACTCATATAATCCAAACTTAGTTTTAAATGTTATTTTCCATTCATCTCCCAATTTCATACGAATTTGATGGTATCCACTACGCAAATCAACTTTGGAGAATATTGTAGAACCACTCAATTCATCAAGCATATCATCTAGCCTAGGAATAGGGTGACGATAACGAATAGTAATATTATTAATGCCTCTACAATCAACACACATACGTGATGTACCATCCTTTTTCGGCACTAGAATAATAGGAACAGCACAAGGACTAAGGGATTCACGATATAACCTTTGTCGAGCAGCTCCCGTGATTTTGACGATAATCTCCTTCGTCTCCTCTCTGGATTGGTACGGTATGGAGCACGGTTGGGTAATGATGCACCGGGAATTAAATCAATTTGATGCTCAATCCCTCGAATAGGAGGTAATCCCGGTGGCACGTCTTGTGGAAAGACGTCAGCGAACTCCTTAACCTTGCGCTGTTGTTGAACCATTGAATGTAGTAAGGATGTGGATGTGGTCTTGTGGTGAGAGATAGCTTCTCCACCATCTCCATGCTAGCCAAGTTGTTGCAGCTCCCTCCATCTATGATGACGCGAATAGAACGTTCCTTCACAACTCCCTTTGTATGGAACAAATTATGCCTCCGATTTTGCTCACTTGTGTAACTCTGACACTCAAAACACGCTGAGCAACTAAACATTCATACTGTCAAGATCTTCAAAGAGCCATGTATTGTGTCTCATGATCGAATCATCTCCACCGTGTTCCTCATGTGTAATAAGAGCCAAAGTCTCCTCATCATAGTCACTAGCGGACTCATACCCACCATCCTCGAGCAATCATCACACGCTGAGATTTGCATTCTCTCGTAAAATGTCCTCTTCCCTTACAACGCATTTACAAATAATATCACTTGTGTGCCTGTTGACGCCATGGAAGAAGAACTCATGCAGGCCCGGCAGTGTGCTCTTGGCGATAGTGGTGGTTGTGCTCGCTTTCTTGTATCACGGTTGGAGGTGGCACCTGAAGGAGGTGATAGTGCGGTGGAAGTAGATGATGCACGTGGTGTCCATGATGAAGGTCGACTGCAGAAAAGTTAGTGCGCGCCAATGCCCTGCCGATCCCGTGACTTCACGCTCAGCTTTACAAGCAAGATGGAATAAACGAGTGATATTATTATAATCCTTATAATCTAGAATGGTCTGAATCTCTATTTAATCCACCCGAAAACGTGCAAGCATAGCTTCATTCTCCTCAACAATACCACATCTAATCAAGCCGGTTTGTAATTCCCGATAATATTCTTCACTGAATTTTTTCCTTGTCTTAAGCGCTGCAATTTTTGAAGTAATTCACGTTGATAATATGGTGGAACCCAACGAGCACGCATAGCAGTTTTCAAAGCAGCCCAAGTAGCTGGAACAGGATATAATCTACAATGTTCGCACCACCAAACACATGCAAAGCTAGTGAAAGCACAAACAAAGCAGCAGAACACGCTCTCCTCGGGATATTGTAAACATGTAAATCGTTGTTCGATTTCTAACTCCCAAGTAAGATATATATCAGAACATATCTACCTTCAAATGGTGGAATATTCAATTTCAGTTTAGGGAGATGGTCATGATCTCGCACTGAGGGGAGCCCTAATATTGCCATTATTTGCATGTGGACGACACGGTGGTTGTGGTGCTGGTGGTTGCACGAAGTTCGATGTTGATCAACCTCATCCTCATAATCGCCCACATACTCATCCTCTTTTTTTCCTCTTTTTTTGCTCCGCAACAAATTTTTTTCGAAAAGTCTACAAATGGTCTAAAACTGCCTAGCCGAATTTTTTTCCTCTTTTTTTTGGAATTGGAACTATTTTTCTTCTCGGATGGCTTGAAGTTGGGGAGTCCTCTGCTGTCACGATCAAGTATCGCGTGATCTGGAAATCGAGAACAATGCAACAACCATGGACTCGGACTAGGACTGGTGGCGGAGATGAATCTGTGGAACTCGGATGGTGGCGGAGATGAATCTGTGGAACTCGGATCGTGGCGGAGATGAATCTGGTGGAACTCGGACTGGTGGCGGATATATGTTGCGGTGGACTCGGATGGGCGTGATGGCGACGGATATGTGGTGGCGATATGGATTCGGATTGGCGGTGAATATGTGGTGGTGGTATATGGCAGCGGCGACGTGACAACCCGTGAAATGAACTCGAAACTCTAAAAGACTAGGCCCTAAGACCAGCAACTTGACACGCGACGATGCAACCGCAAATTCAACAAAGCAAATACAGAAAAGATTATGCAAAGGCTCAGATTGGTTGGACGGGATGAACTAACCTAATTTTTTTGGCTTTTTCGTGGACTATAGGTATGAAGAACAGACTCGATCTAAACTACGAAAATCGTAAAATCTCACCGAGCAACCTGGAAATCGATACCACTTGATAGAGGCAAAGGTGTCCGCCTCTTCGATGAGATGGTGGATTTCGCTTTGGTGGAAGTCGACTTTGACGATCCGACTACGAAGGCAGCGAGGACGCCGCGCTTTAGCAATCGCTAAACCAACTCCGAGAGGTTATTGACCACGCCGAGCACGATCAACCCGACCACGAGGGTCTATTTCCTGCGAGCAAACGAAGAACAATCAAGAAACTGAGATTGCAATCTGGATATTGCGAATTTAAGATGAAAGCTTTATTGATCAAGGTGGGGTTACGTGGACGCTTTGTCCAGTCGTTGAACACAAACGGCACGCGAAGTTGCAGCTATGGCTAACTTTTGATCTAAACAAAACCCAAAGTCTCAAAAAAGGCCCTAAGGGCTGTATATATGGGGAAGAGGAGGAATTTCGTGGCCCTTGAGGGTGGGGTCCAAACCAACCCTATCTCTTGTTTCCCCACACATACGGACTCTAAAAATAGCCTATACTTAAGTATTTCGAAATTACATGGGCCTGGCCCAATAATAAGGTGACGCAGCACCTAGAATAGCCTATGGACGAATATTATGAAGTGGCATCTTGTATATTTCGTCCAAGGCTTCATGCACTCCTTATGGTGGCTTCAAAGTCCTGAAATCATCACTTGTAACTCCATTCTTGATCCCCTTGCGCATGCCATCAACTCCATGCGTGTTCTTGCTCCAATGTTCATCCTTCTCCAAGCTAGGCCCTTCATTTGTAAGCAAAACAAATGTATCCAATTTAGGCAGCATCATATTCTCATGAACATTAAAATCATTACCAAGAAACGAAAGTACCTGGTAATTTAATTGGCATGCGCGAGCTCTAGTAATTGGTCCCGTATATGTAACAGTAGGGGCTGTGGGTGTAACAATGGTATTGATGTCCCTTGATAGAGGCGGGGTGTCCCGACCTTTCGATGAGATGATAACTATCGATTTGGTGGAGACGACTTTGACAATCCGACTACAAACGTGCACGACGTTGCGCCTTAGCAATCGCTAAACCAACTCCGAGAGGTTATTGACCACGCCGAGCACAATCAACGACCACGAAGGTCTATTCCTGCAAGCAATCAAGAACAAGCAAGAATATGATAAAAGCAATCTGAATATTGCGAGTATGTATGAAGTATGGATAAAGGTGGGGATCCGTAAGCGGTCTTGGTCTGGTCGTTGGACACAAACGAAGTACGAACGGTTGCAATGGATAACTTTTAACTAAACAAATCCCAAGGAAAAGCTACTAGATGGATCTACTTATATAGGAGCAAAGGGTGGCGGCCAAGGAGGTGGAGGACGTCCCAAGGCAGCCTAAAACTAACCCTAGGTCATACAAGGCCAATGGGCCCAAGTTGGGGTGACGTAACACCATTGGACTTGTAGTTTGACTCGGATTCTGGTGCAGCGTCAGATTGTTTCGTCCATAGCTCAACGCTCCGGACGTATTTTAAGGTGATTCCAATTGTGCTGGAAAGAGCATGAAATCTACTTTCCAACAAAAAAAGAATCACCCAATTCGGAGTCCGTATGAAAAAGTTGTTGGCGTTTTGAGTCAGATATGTCTGTGCAGTCCGAATCTGAATCCAGAACGTGAGAGACTTGGACTCTATCTTCTCTTGGCCCAAAAGTGACGTGAGAAGACTTTTTGAACAGCACCTAAACTTCTCCTTTTCCCTTATCTTCATATGTGGATTGTACAAATGTCCCATACACCTGCAATTAGACAAAACACAAAAGTGTGTGAAGTATTTTTGTTCGGATAACATAAATAGATTATTGAATAGTTTGCACTAGAAATCACCTGACAAATATGCATGTATGCAATATTTTTGGTCATATCCAAGGTAGTCATGTCCTCATCATCCTCCCCTTCTTGAAAATAAAGCCGTCCTCGGCGTTGCTTAATCTGAAATGTGGCTAACAAAAGAGACAAGGTGTACATGTTGTATATGTATACGTCATCCATTTTTACTTCCCTTGATTTTTGCATATATGACACATGAATAGATGAGTAACTTGCATAGTTCATAAAATCTAAAGCCAACAAATTAGCACAAGAACTGGAAGGCATGGAAATATTGCAACTCAGTTTGCACATATAAGTGAAGCTCTTATTTATTTCAAAAGATTGACAATGTTCATCATTAAACCATCCCAACATTGGTGAATAAACCTTATTTGAATCAAGTTTACATGCTACAACATGCTTAGATAAGCAAACATGCAATGAGTCATTCGACACAGAATCATCACCAAGATTAGAGGTCATATCAAAATGATGAAACATTGATTCTTTTGCATCAACAGTTAATTCAATGGGTGCACTCAAAATTGTTGGTATTTCAATAGTTTGATCACATGACGATTCATGATAGTATCAAGATCTCTAAAATAGGTGTTGTGCTCAAATCACTGTGTAACTCAACACATGATGCATTCAAGTTAACTAGGATGCATCATTCTCATGTGAAGTTATATCATCAATACCTTTATCTGTTACCTTGTCGCAAAGACGAGCTGATGTAGTTCAGACGAGACAATGCACCATACTCTTGAGATGATGTCGGCATCCGAGGTGGGGCTGCTCTAGTAGGTGCAACGGTGGAGGAACCAACCGCGGTGGTGAGCATGAACTGGAATTGTAGTTGTTGTAGTCACCCAATGCATCCTCCTCAGAATCGTCTCTCAAAGATACAAGCACGAACATACATACTAGTAATGCAACGAGGAATATACTGAAATCTTGCTCGAATATCATGGTTCAAACCACCAAAAATCTATTCATTATATCATCCTCAGATTCTTCTATGTCACAATGATGTATATAAGATTTGAACTCTTGGTAGTAAGCATGAACAGTGTTATTGCCTTGTTTAAATTGTTCAAATTTGCGAAGCAATTCACGACGATAGTAAGGAGGGAAAATTGTTTTCTCATTACATCTTTCAAATCTTTCCAAGTTGTGGGTTGGTTATCAATGTTTTTCTTACAATGCACACTCCACCAAACAGAAGCAAAACCAGTAAATGCTCTAATGGCAGCTCATACTCGCCAAGTTCGAAAAGCCATGGTGACTAAAAACTTGTTCTACTTCAAGCTCCCAAGCTAGATAAATAGCAGGATTAAATCTACCTCAAATGACGGTAAAGAGCTAACTCGCCATGTGCTTGTGTGTGTTGTTCCAACTCGTGATGGTGAAGATGTGTTCGTCGTCCAAGAACTTCCATCTCCGAAACCTATCATGATTAGTAGAAACAAGAAACAAAATTCGAGAATAATGTTCCTATGAACTACTAGGATGTGGTTGTAAAGTGCTCACAGTAAAGCAAATAGCAATATCTTACAAGTTCTTACCATGCAAAGCGGTGATCGGCAACCAGCGTGTCAAGTAACTCAATATTGAGTAAAGCGATTGCGAGGGGAGCGACGATACACGGTGTAGAAATATGTGGAGCTGGGTTGGCTATATATGGTAGCAAAAGATTAGCAATAATCAATTCAAAGATGCAATGTTGAATAAACGCTCAACGACGCAGATCTTGGCTGGTCCTAGGCTAGACCGACTAGAGACGCGAGCCTAGAACACTAATGAGGTCACGGCATAGCACAACTAGCATCAATGAAGGATACTAAGTAGCTCTTGACAGCAAGATATAAGTGAAGATCACAATGGTAGTGAAGATAATGATGAAAAACAACTACCAAGCAGGACATACAACAAATCTCTCTCCAACTTTCCTCTTCAAAAGTTTGAGCCAATTTTCTGATAAATTCTTTCAAAGAATGCTACTAACTCAAGCTTTCCAACGCAAAAAGAATCGCTCAATTCCGAGTTGATATGAGGAGTCAAAGAATTCTAAAACTGGCCTGAAAAATTGGAACAAGCTGTATTCATGAACTTCAGAGGGCAAAAAGACCTATTTAGAAGCCGATTTTGAGGTGTCAAATAATGAACTAGCTTCTGCAACTATTTAGATGCGACTCGTTGCTAGCTTCAATTTGAGTACTCACGAAGCCAAAACGGACTTCGTATGAGGAAGATACACCCGTTTCTTGAACAGTCGCGCAAAACAGATTCCAATCCGAATTCAGATACGAGATTGATTCTAGATAGATTCGTTTTTTTCTCTCTTTTTTTTCTCACACTTTTTTTCCTTTTCTTCTCTTTTTTTCTTTTTTTCTTTCCTTTTTTTCTCTCTTTTTTCTCTCTTTTTCGCGCTTTTTTTTCTCCTCTTTCCAAGACAAACTAGATAAGATGCTGATTGGATCGGCGAAGATGTGAATGACCTCAACTATGATTATGACAATGAACAACGCAGAGCACGTGGTGGAAATTGATGGATGGGATGGTGGACAGCGGAAGGATAATGATGCTGGCGGCGTGACTAATGTGAACAGAACTCAAACTCTAAAGGAACTAGACACTAAGACCAGCAACTAACACGACGATGCAACCGATAATTCAACTATGCAAGCAATGAATAGAAAATTGCAAAGGCTCAGACTGGCTTGGATAAAGGATGAACAGATCTAAGTTTTTTTATGGCTTTTTCATGGACTGTAGGTATGAATGATGATGCGATCTAAACTATGAAAAGCGTAAAATCTCACCAAACAACTGAAAACCGATACCACTTGATAGAGGCGGGGTGTCCCGATCTTTCGATGAGATGATAACTATCGATTTGGTGGAGACGACTTTGACAATCCGACTACAAACGTGCATGACGTTGCGCCTTAGCAATCGCTAAACCAACTCCGAGAGGTTATTGACCACGCCGAGCACAATCAACGACCACGAAGGTCTATTCCGCAAGCAATCAAGAACAAGCAAGAATATGATAAAAGCAATCTAAATATTGCGAGTATGTATGAAGTATGGATAAAGGTGGGGATCCGTAAGCGGTCTTGGTCTGGTCGTTGGACACAAACGAAGTACACGAAGTTGCAATGGATAACTTTTAACTAAACAAATCCCAAGGGAAAAGCTACTAGATGGATCTACTTATATAGGAGCAAAGGGTGGCGGCCAAGGAGGTGGGAGGACGTCCCAAGGCAGCCTAAAACTAACCCTAGGTCATACAAGGCCAATGGGCCCAAGTTGGGGTGACGAACACCATTGGACTTGTAGTTTGACTCGGATTCTGGTGCAGCGTCAGATTGTTTCGTCCATAGCTCAACGCTCCGGACGTATTTTAAGGTGATTCCAATTGTGCTGGAAAGAGCATGAAATCTACTTTCCAACAAAAAAAGAATCACCCAATTCGAGTCCGTATGAAAAAGTTGTTGGCCTTTTGAGTCAGGTATGTCTGCAGTCCGAATCTGAATCCGAACGTGAGAGACTTGGACTCTATCTTCTCTTGGCCCAAAAGTGACGTGAGAAGACTTTTGAACAGCACCTAAACTTCTCCTTTTCCTTATCTTCATATGTGGATTGTACAAATGTCCCATACACCTGCAATTAGACAAAACACAAAAGTGTGTGAAGTATTTTTGTTCGGATAACATAAATAGATTATTGAATAGCTTGCACTAGAAATCACCGACAAATATGCATGTATGCAATATTTTGGTCATATCCAAGGTAGTCATGTCCTCATCATCTTGATAGAGCAAAGGTGTCCCGTCTTCGATGAGGCGGTGGATTTCGCTTTGGTGGAAGTCGACTTTGGCGATCCGACTCTGACGTGCAGGCGTCGCGCCTTAGCAATCGCTAAACCAACTCCAGAGGTTATTGACCACGCCGGAGCATGATCAACCTGACCACGAGGGTGCGGGTTTAGCGATTGCTAAGGCGCTGACGCCCTCGTGACGCCAGTCGGATCGTCAAAGTCGACTTCCACCAAAGCGAAATCCACCATCTCATCGAAAGACGGACACCTTTGCCTCTATCAAGTGGTATCAATTTCCAAGTTGCTCGGTCGATTTTACAGTTTTTCGTAGTTTAGATCGAGTCTATTCTTCATACCTATAGTCCACGAAAAAGCCAAAAAAATTAGGGTTAGTTCATCCCGTCCGAACCAATCGAGCCTTTGCATAATCTTTTCTCAGATTTGCTTTGTTGAATTTGCGGTTGCATCGTCGTGTCAAGTTGTTGTTGATAGAGGCAAAGGTGTCCCGCCTTTCGATGAGATGGTGGATTTCGCTTTGGTGGAAGTCGACTTTGACGATCCGACCACGAAGTGCGAGGGCGTCGCGCATATAGCAATCGCTAAACCAACTCCGAGAGGTTATTGACCACGCCGAGAGCACGATCAACCGACCACGAGGGTCTATTTTCTGCGAGCAAACGAAGAACAAGCAAGAAACTGAGATTGCAATCTGGATATTGCGAATATAAGATGAAAGCTTTATTGATCAAGGTGGGGTTCTGTGGCGCTTTGTCCGGTCGTTGAACACAAACGGCACGTGAAGTTGCAGCTATGGCGAACTTTTGATCTAAACAAAACCCAAAGTCTAAACGGTGCCCTAAGGGCTGTATATATGGGGGAAGAGGAGGGAATTTCGTGGCCCTTGAGGGTGGGGTCCGAAACCAACCCTATCTCTTGTTTCCCCACACATACGGACTCTAAAAATAGCCTATACTTAAGTATTTCGAAATTACATGGGCCTGGCCCAATAATAAGGTGACGCAGCACCTAGAATAGCCTATGGACGAATATTATGAAGTGGCATCTTGTATATTTCGTCCAAGGCTTCATGCACTCCTTATGGTGGCTTCAAAGTCCTGAAATCATCACTTGTAACTCCATTCTTGATCCCCTTGCGCATGCCATCAACTCCATGCGTGTTCTTGCTCCAATGTTCATCCTTCTCCAAGCTAGGCCCTTCATTTGTAAGCAAAACAAATGTATCCAATTTAGGCAGCATCATATTCTCATGAACATTAAAATCATTACCAAGAAACGAAAGTACCTGGTAATTTAATTGGCGTGCGCGAGCTCTAGTAATTGGTCCCGTATATGTAACAGTAGGGGCTGTGGGTGTAACAATGGTATTGATGTCCTCATCACCCTAGATATTTCTCATGATGCATTACACAATTTGAGTCTCCATTATGACATACATCATAACAAACCTCTCATGATGGATGACATGTTTCTATATCACGCATCTCATTTATTTGAGCATTGGGTATTGTGTGCTCACCGACACATGCACGTGAGCATCATGATGGATGATGTGTACATCTACTACGCACACACAAATTTTCCTTTGTCTTTGTTTTGTGTAGGTACTCATGTATACTCGTCAACCTCTCAATCCCAAGAGTTGACGAAACGAGCTCTTGAGAGCAACGGTGCTTTGGGATCCCGTGGACTATCCTCGCCACCGTGCCCTTCGCGCAAGGACTACGCGCAACTCCTCTACTTGGCTCTCACACGGCGATGGGCCATTTACCAATTGTCACCTTATGCTCATTTTACCGTGTTCACATTGCATGCTATGCTTGCTCCTATGCCTTTGTCATGCAATTGTGACCCTTACTTGCATCTACCAATGATTCACCATTATGCTACTTCTATGTGTATTTGCATGCTTGGTGGAGATCCTTGTTGCTTTTGCCATATTTATCATGTGCCCCATGCTATTGATGCTTGTTTTGTTGGGAGAGTCATGATACCCCATTGCTACTTACATATGGTCTCTTGATAGAGGCAAAGGTGTCCCGTCTTTCGATGAGATGATGGATATCGCTTTTTTGGAAGTCGACTTTGACGATCCGACTACGAACGTGCGAGGACGTCGCGCCTTAGCAATCGCTAAACCAACTCCGAGAGGTTATTGACCACGCCGGAGCACGATCAACCTGACCACGAGGGTCTGTTTCCTGTGAGCAAACGAAGAACAAGCAAGAAACTGAAAGTAGACCAAGCAAGTTGTGGTACACGGAAACACACACGCAAATAGATAAATGGGATTGTGCAAACCAAAAATGAGCCAAAATGTGGAATCCATGAAAATGCTCTTGTTGCACAATACTAGAGAGACGCTAGCACGATTGCACAATAGGCGGATACGGAGCTTGTGCACAACCTACTAGGCAAAAATGCAACGATCTCTATCCAACGTATGCTATATGTATGATGTATTGGTGCAATGATCCAAGATGATCGTATATGACAATCTTAATGTTGTATGATGCTATGCTTGTTGCTTATAAGCTCTTTGCTTATCTTTCCTCTTTGCTTAAAAGCTTGAGTGGCTCTTTCTCTTTTGAGCTCTTTTCTTATGCAAACTTGACGAACTAAGATAGCAATTGTGTATGCGATGATAACTTTGTGACACACAAGTTGATTCCGAGATATGCACCTCAAAGGTATGTATGATATGGTGTATGCAACTAATGTGCACAAGTCATGTTGCCGGCAATACTCAATGGCTAGTCTCGGTGGGTAAGCAACGCAAAAGATGGTATATGATGGCTATCAATGCAATTGCAAGGTATGACAAAGATGTCGCGATGTTGTTACCGTCAGAAGCGAAGATGAGTAGCCACCAAAGTGAGCGTTTGTTGTTGATGTCACACAGCGCCTAAATAGCCAAACACAAGAGGACACGGAAATCTCACTCAAATTGTCGAACTCAAAATCGAATGGTAGTACGGAGGTTGAGTCTTGGGGTTTGGCAAGTGGAAATGGTGGTGGATAGGGTTGGGGAGGATGTGTGGGTGTGTGTATGGTGGTGGAGGTGGATGGTGGACTGCAGAACTGCAGTTTGGCAGAGGAAGCGGATGATCCGGCCAGAGCCCGATGATCCGGGCGAAGTCCGGATGATCCGGGACTTGGTCCGGATGATCCGGCAGGTCAACCACGCACGGAACTGCTCGGGAAGAACTCAAACGGGAGAAATTTGACGATTTCGGGGATTTTGGGTGGATTTCGAGGGGGAGAAGGTGGGGAAACACAAGATCCACGAGTTACACATCGAATCCACGGATCAAAAACAACAAAACATCATCAAAACCAACAAATCACAAAAAAAATTTGGGGTATTTTTGTGGGGATTTTCGGGTTTTTAGGACGAAAACAACAAAATCAAGCTAGAAATCACGGGGTAGGGGCTCCAAAAACGTGATCAACGTGGCTCATGATACCATATGATGTAGGGTGGAACCCTAATTCGTCGATCTTTCATGTTTGGAGGGGATCCTACGGAGGGAACACAAAGAACGCGCGGAAGAATGAGAGGAAATCACGGGGAAGAACGAGAGAGACACTCAACCGACAAGAGATCAATCACACAAGGTCTAGATCATCAAGCTAACGGTGATACATGGTCCAAAATCAACAAACGAAAGATACAAAGGTAGCCGTTCTTCTCCCGGAGGAGGTCTTGAATCCACGAGGGGATCTTCCCGAGGTAGGGGTCTTGAATCCGATGGATCTTCTCCTAGACGGAGGTCCTGATCTCCGAGGAGAAGTACCGGTGGATGAGCAAAGGCTCTCACACACAAATATGAGCTAATCCAATGCTAAGTCTCAAAGTGAGGAGAGGGGGTCCTATATATAGAGTCTGGGGCGAAGGGGTATGATGAGGACATCAATACCATTGTTACACCCACAGCCCCTGCTGCTATACATACTGGACCAATTACTAGAGTCACAAGACGCCAACTAAATTACCTGTACTTTCGTTTCTTGGTAATGATTCTAATGTTCATGAGAATATGATGCTGCCTAAATTGGATACATTTGTTTTGCTTACAAATGAAGGGCCTAGCTTGGAGAAGGATGAACATTGGAGCAAGAACAAGCATGGAGATGATGGCATGCGCAAGGAGGACAAGAATGGAGTTACAAGTGATGATTTCAGGACTTTGAAGCCACCATAATGAGTGTATGAAGCCTTGGACGAAATATACAAGATGCCACTTCATAAATTTCGTCCAGAGGCTATTCTAGGTGCTGCGTCACCTTATTATTGGGCCAGGCCTATGTAATTTCGAAATGCATTAGTATAGGCTATTTTTAGAGTCCGTATGTGCTGGGGAAACAAGAGATAGGGTTAGTTTCGGACCCCTCCACCAAGGGCCACGAAATTGTCCCCCTCTTCCTCCATATATACAGCCCTTAGGGCACCGTTTAGACTTTGGGTTTTGTTTAGATCAAAAGTTCGCCATAGCTGCAACATCGCGCACTTCGCTTGTGTTCAACGACTGCACAAAGGCGCCACGTAACCCCACCTTGATCAATAAAGCTTTCATCTTATATTCGCAATATCCAGATTGCAATCTCGTTCTTGCTTGTTCTTCGCTTGCTCGCAGGAAATAGACCCTCGTGGTCGTTGATCGTGTTCCGGCGTGGTCAATAACCTCTCGGAGTTGGTTTAGCGATTGCTAAGCGCGACGCCCTCGCACGTTCGTAGTCGGATCGCCAAAGTCGACTTCCACCAAAGCGAAATCCACCATCTCATCGAAAGACGGGACACCTTTGCCTCTATCAAGTGGTATCGATTTCCATGTTGCTCGGTGAGATTTTACGATTTTTCGTAGTTTAGATCGAGTCTGTTCTTCATACCTACAGTCCACTAAAAAGCCAAAAAAAAAAAATTAGGGTTAGGTCATCATATCCGAACCAATCGAGCCTTTGCATAATCTTTTTCAGATTTGCGTTGTTGAATTTGCGGTTGCATCGCCGTGTCTAGTTGCTGGTCTTAGAGTCTAGTCTTTAGAGTTTCGAGTTCTGGTCATAAGTTGTCACGCCACGCCCGCTTGCGTTATCATGCCATCTACCACCACCGCTTATCCGCCACCGCTTCAATCCGTATCCATATACCACCACCGCTGCCATATACCACCACCGTTGCCATATACCACCACCATATATCCACCACCAATCCGAGTTCCTTGCATATTAGTTTTGTTTTGGGATCCATCTAATTTCGATTCTTGTTTCCTTGTCTCGAGTAGGTTTCGATTCCAGCAATCTTTTGCCGTCCATAGAAGAGGTTGGTTTCAAAAAAAGAGTCCGAAACCACCCTCCGCTTAGGCCCAAAATTTTCCAAAAGCGCACGGGACAAAAAAATTTTCCGCTATCCTATTTTTAGGTGTTTCTAAGCGTATTGAGGCGATGCCGTTATAGAAAGTTTTTTGACCCGCTTCAGTTTTTGGGTCCAGCAAATGAAAAAAAAATTGGTCGAAAAATTTCGTGCCCATCCTATCAGTTTGACCTAGGAAGAGTTTTGAGACACTCGCCATTATAGTGATTTTTCGCAAAAAAAAACACAGCAAAAAAAAAGAGCGAAAAAAATTCAGAGTGTGCTCCTCCCTTGTTTACGCAGCGCCGTGATTTTGTTAGTGTTCTAGGCTCGCGTCTCTAGCACGGTCTAGCCTAGGACCAAAGACAAGATCGTCGTTGAGCGCTTATTCAACTTTTGCATCTCGAACCGATTATTCTTGACCTTTTTTGCTACCATATTATAAGCCTTCCCAGCTCCACATACATCTACGTCGTGCTTGGTTCTCCCCGGTAATCGCTATAGCCAAGCTTTGAGAGTTTTGACTACAACGGTTGCCGATCACCTTTCTTCGCCGGGTAAGAACTGGTTAGAATTTGAGATTTGCTTGACGGATTTGTGACTGTCCACCACACCACCACCACCACTTCCTAGTAGTCTCAGAGGATCATATTCTTGTGTGTTTCTATTGCTGCTAACCATGGCGGATCACAAGTCATTTAGAGGCGATTGGGAGAACTCGACGAACAAACAGCTACATGATAAGTTTCAACAAATGATGATTGGACGGGTGCAAGACGTGCTAAACAGATTTGACGAGGCCATGGAGAAGATAGATGGCATTGAGAAGACGTTTGAAACAAAGCTTGATAGCAAGTTTGATGAATTGCTCGCTGTTTTCCACAACCACACCGGCTACACCTATCGCACCTCGCAACGACAACAACCACGCCCTTCCGAATCAAGTATGGACGAGCTCGGCGTGTTCCTATTGAGCCAGACAAAATTCAGTGCCGTTACTTTGCTGTTGGTGCTTCTTTGGCTCCTCGCCATCGCTGCTGGTGGTACCGAGGAGGATGATGAGTATGTGGACGATTATGAGGATGAGGTTGATCAACATCGAACTACGCGTGCAACCACCAAGACCACAACCACCGTGTCGCCCACATGCAAATAATGGCAATATTAGGGCTCCCCCTCAGTGCGAGATCATGACCATCTCCTAAACTGAAATTGAATATTCCACCATTTGAGGGTAGATATGTTCTGATATATATCTTACTTGGGAGTTAGAAACTGAACAACGATTTACATGTTTACAATATCCTGAGGAGAGACGTGTTCCTGCTGCTGTTTGTGCTTTCACTAGCTTTGCATGTGTTTGGTGGTCTGAACATTGTAGATTATATCCTGTTCCAGCTACTTGGGCTGCTTTGAAAACTGCTATGCGTCAAGTACAGGAGCTGCTCGACAAAGGTTATATACGCGAATCCCTTAGTCCTTGTGATGTTCCTATTATTCTAGTGCCGAAAAAGGATGGTACGTCACGTATGTGTGTTGATTGTAGAGGCATCAATAATATTACTATTCATTATCGTCACCCTATTCCTAGGCTAGATGATATGCTTGATGAATTGAGTGGCTCTACAATATTCTCCGAAGTTGATTTGCGTAGTGGATACCATCAAATTCGTATGAAATTGGGAGATGAATGGAAAACAGCATTTAAAACTAATTTGGATTATATTAGTGGTTAGTCATGCCTTTTGGGTTAACTAATGCACCTAGTACTTTCATGAGATTAATGAACGAAGTTTTACGTGCTTTCATTGGATGATTTGTGGTAGTCTATTTTGATGATATACTGATTTATAGCAAATCTTTGGAAGAACATTTGGAACATTTACGTGCTGTTTTTAATGCTCTACGTGATGCACGTTTGTTTGGTAACCTTGGGAAGTGCACCTTTTGCACCGACCGAGTATCTTTTCTTGGCTATGTTGTTACTCCACAGGAATTGAAGTTGATAAAGCCAAGATTGAAGCTATTGAGAGTTGGCCGCAGCCCAAACGGTCACACAAGTGAGGAGTTTCCTTGGCCTCGCTGGTTTCTATAGGCGTTTTGTGAGAGATTTCAGCACCATTGCTGCACCTCTCAACGAGCTTACAAAGAAGGATGTGCCTTTTGTTTGGGGTACCGCAGGAAGAAGCCTTCACGGTATTGAAAGCTAAGTTGACACATGCCCTTTACTCCAACTTCCTGATTTTAATAAGACTTTTGAGCTTGAATGTGATGCTAGTGGAATTGGATTAGAGGTGTGTTATTACAAGATGGCAAACCTGTTGCATACTTTTACGAAAAATTGAGTGGGCCTAGTCTGAATTACTCTACTTATGATAAAGAATTATATGCTCTTGTTCGGACTTTAGAAACATGGCAACATTATTTATGGCCCAAAGAATTTGTTATACATTACGATCATGAATCTTTGAAACATATTAAAAGTCAAGCTAAACTGAATCGTAGACATGCTAAATGGGTTGAATTCATTGAGACTTTCCTTATGTCATTAAACACAAGAAGGGTAAAGAAAATGTTATTGTTGATGCATTGTCTCGTCGCTATACTATGCTTTCACAACTTGACTTCAAAATATTTGGTTTGGAGACCATCAAAGATCAATATGTGCATGATGCTGATTTTAAAGATGTATTGCAGAATTGTAAAGAAGGAAGAACATGGAACAAGTTTGTCGTTAATGATGGATTTGTGTTCCGTGCTAACAAGCTATGCATTCCAGCTAGCTCCGTTCGTCTTTTGTTGTTGCAGGAGGCGCATGGAGGAGGACTA
>JAHHZJ010002172.1:0-30748 GCA_021437245.1 Aegilops speltoides
ATTTAATTAGATGAACTTAATTATCATGAACTTGTTGGGGAGCGTAGTAATTTCAAAATTTCCCTACGCACCGCAAGATCATGGTGATGCATAGCGCGAGAGGAGAGTGTTGTCCGTACCCTCGTGAACCCAAAGCGAAGCGTTATGACACTTAGGTTGATGTAGTCGTACGTCTTCACGATCCGACCGATCCAAGCACCGTTACTCGGCACCTCCGAGTTCTTGACACCGTTCAGCTCGATGGCGATCCCGGACTCCGATCCAGCGAGAGTAGTCGAGGATGAGTTCCGTCGGACCTGACGGCGTGGTGGCGATCTTGATGTTCTCGGCGAGGCTTCGCTAAACCGCTCACGATATGACCGAGGTGGAATATGGTGGAGGGGCACCGCTAAGACGAACAAGTAGATCAAACTTGTGAGCGGTGCCCCCTGCCCGTATATAAAGGAGAGGGAGAGTGCGGTCGTCCATGGGGTGCGCCCTACTCCCGTGGGATATAAGGGAAGGGGAGGAAAGGAGGGGAGGCCCCCTCCTTGTCCTATTAGGACTAGGGGTGGAGAGCGCGCGGCCTGCCCTAGGCAGCCCTCTCTCTTTCCGTATGGCCCAATAAGGCCCAATACTTCTCCCGGCGAATTCCGTAACTCTCCGGTACTCGAAAAATATCCGAATCACTCGGAACCTTTCCGAAGTCGAATATAGTCGTCCAATATATCGATCTTTACGTCTCGACCATTTTGAGACTCCTCGTCATGTCCCGATCTCATCCGGGACTCGAACTCCTTCGGTACATCAAAACTCATAAACTCATAATAAAAGCATCGCCGAAACCTTAAGCGTGCGGACCCTACGGGTTCGAGAACTATGTGAACATGAGCGAGACACGTCTCGGTCAATAACCAATAGCGGAACCTGGATGCTCATATTGGCTCCTACATATTCTCGAAGATCTTTATCGATCAAACCGCATAACAACATCGTTGTTCCTTTGTTATCGGTATGTTACTTACCCGAGATTCGATCGTCGGTATCTCAATACCTAGTTCAATCTCGTTACCGGCAAGTCTCTTTACTCGTTACGTAATGCATCATTCCGTAACTAACTCATTATCTACATTGCTTGCAAGGCTTATAGTGATGTGCATTACCGAGAGGGCCCAGAGATACCTCTCCGACAATCGGAGTGACAAATCCTAGTCTCGAAATACGTCAACTCAACATGTACCTTCGGAGACACCTGTAGAGCTCCTTTATAATCACCCAGTTACGTTGTGACGTTTGGTAGCACACAAAGTGTTCCTCCGGTAAACGGGATTTGCATAATCTCATAGTCATAGGAACATGTATAAGTCATGAAGAAAGCAATAGCAACATACTAAACAATCAAGTGCTAAGCTAACGGAATGGGCCAAGTCGATCACATCATTCTCCTAATGATGTGATCTCGTTAATCAAATGACAACACATGTCTATGGTTAGGAAACATAACCATCTTTGATTAATGAGCTAGTCTAGTAGAGGCATACTAGTGACAATATGTTTGTCTATGTATTCACACATGTATCATGTTTCCAGTTAATACAATTCTAGCATGAATAATAAGCATTTATCATGATATAAGGAAATAAATAATAACTTTATTATTGCCTCTAGGGCATATTTCCTTCAGTCTCCCACTTGCACTAGAGTCAATAATCTAGTTCACATCACCATGTGATCTAACACTAATGTTCATATCTGCATGTGATTAACACCCATAGTTCACATTGCCATGTGACCAACACCCAAAAGGTTTACTAGAGTCAATAATCTAGTTCACATTGCTATATGATTAACACCCAAAGAGTATTAAGGTGTGATCATGTTTTGCTCTGAGAGAAGCTTAGTCAGCGGATCTGCATCACATTGAGCCGTATGTATTTTGCAAATATTCTATGTCTACAATGCTCTGTGCGGAGCTACTCTAGCTAATTGCTCCCACTTTCAATATGTATCCAGTTGAGACTTAGAGTCATCTGGATCGGTGTAAAAACTTGCACCGATGTAACTCTTCTGACGGGCTCTTTTATCACCTCCATAATCGAGAAATATTTCCTTAGTCCTCACTAAGGATATTCTTGACCAATGTCGATGATCTACTCCTAGATCACTATTGTATTCCTTACCAAATTCAGAACAAGGTATACAATAGGTGCGGTACATAGCATAGCATACTTTATAGAACCTATGGTGAGGCATAGGGAATGACTTTCATTCTCTTTTCTATTTTACTGCGTGGTGGGATTTGAGTCTTACTCAATTTCACACCTTTGCAACACAGGCAAGAACTCTTTCTTTGATTGTCCCATTTTGAACTACTTCAAAATCTTGACAAGGTATGTATTTATTGAAAAATTTATCAAGCGTCTTGATCTATCTCAATAGATCTTGATGCTCAATATGTAAGTAGCTTTACTGAGTCTTTCTTTTAAAGAACTCCTTTCAAATACTCCTTTATGCTTTCCAGAAAAATTCTACATCATTTCTGATCAACAATATGTTACTCACATATATTTATCAGAGAGGCGGTGGTGCTCCCACTCACTTTATTGTAATCTGAGACTTCACGCAAGTGCATATAAAACTATATGCTTTGATCAACTTATCAAAGCGTATATTCCAACTCTGAGATGCTTGCACTAGTCCATAGATGGATCGCTGGAGCTTGCACATTTTTGTTAGCACCTTTAGGATTGACAAAACCTTCTAGTTGCATCATATACAACTCTTCCTTAAGAAATCCATTAAGGAATGCAGTTTTGACATCCATTTTGCCAGATTTCATAAAATGTGGCAATTGCTAACATGATTCGGACAGACTTAAGCATCGCTACAGTTGAGAAAATCTCATTGTAGTCAACACCTTGAACTTGTCGAAAAACCTTTTTGTGAGAAGTCGAGCTTTGTAGATAGTAACACTACTATCAGCATCTGTCTTCCTCTTGAAGATCCATTTATTTTCTATGGCTTGCTGATCATTGGGAAACTCCACCAAAGTCCACACTTTGTTCTCATACATGGATCTCAGATTTCATGGCCTCAAGCCATTTCGCGGAATCTGGGCTCATCATCGCTTCCTCATAGTTCGTAGGTTCATCATGGTCTAGTAACATGACTTCCAGAACAGGATTACCGTACCACTCTGGTGCGGACTGTACTTTGGAAGACCTACGAGGTTTTGTAGTAACTTGATCTGAAGTTTCATGATCATCATCATTAGCTTCCTCACTAATTGGTGTAGGAATCACTGGAACTGATTTTTGTGATGAACTACTTTCTAATTCGGGAGAAGGTACAAATTACCTTATCAAGCTCTACTTTCCTCCCACTCACTTCTTTCGAGAGATACTCCTTCTCTAGAAAGGATCCGAATTTAGCAACAAAAATCTTGCCTTCAGATCTGTGATAGAAGGTGTACCCAATAGTTTCTTTTGGGTATCCTATGAAGATACACTTCTCCGATTTGGGTTTGAGATTATCAGGTTGAAAACCTTCTTCATATAAGCATCACAACTCCAAACTTTAAGAAACGACAGCTTAGGTTTACTGCTAAACCATAGTTCATACGGTGTCATCTCAACGGATTTAGATGGTGCCTTATTAAACATGAATGCAGCTGTCTCTAATGCATAACCCCAAAACGATAGTGGTAAACCGATAAGAGACATCATAGATCGCACCATATCTAGCAAAGTACGATTACAACGTTTGGACACACCATTACATTGTGGTGTTCTAGGTGGCGTGAGTTGTGAAACTAGTTCACATTGTTTCAAATGAAGACCAAACTCGTAACTCAAATATTCGTCTCCACGATCAGATCGTAGAAACTTTATTTTTCTTGTTACGATGATTTTCCACTTCACTCTGAAATTCTTTGAACTTTTCAAATGTTTCAGACTTATGTTTCATCAAGTAGATATACCGATATCTGCTCAAATCATCTGTGAAGGTCAGAAAATAACGATACACGCCGTGAGCCTTAACACTCATCAAATGACATACATCGGTATGTAATATTTCCAATAAGTCAGTAGCTCGTTCCATTGTTCCGGGGAATGGAGTTTTAGTCATCTTGCCCAAAAGGCACGGTTTGCAAGCATCAAATGATTCATAACCAAGTGATTCCGAAAATCCATCTTTATGGAGTTTCTTCATGCGCTTTACACGATATGACCCAAGCGGCGATTGCCACAAATAAGTTGCACTATCATTATTAACTTTGCATCTTTTGGCATCAATATTATGAATATGTGTATCACTACGATCGAGATCCAACAAACTATTTTCATTGGGTGTATGACCATTTGAAGGTCTTATTCATGTAAATAGAATAACAATTTATTTTCTAACTTTAAATGAATAACTGTATCGCAATAAACATGATCAAATCATATTCATGCTCAACGCAAATACCAAATAACATTTATTTAGGTTTAACACTAATCCCGAAAGTATAGGGAGTGTGCGATGATGATCATATCAATCTTGGAACTACTTCCAACACTCATCGTCACTTCACCCTCAACTAGTCTCTGTTTATTACGTAACTCTGTTTGAGTTACTAATATTAGCAACCGAACAAGTATCAAATACTCAGGGGCTACTATAAACACTAGTAAGGCATACATCAATAATCTGTATATCAAATATACCCTTGTTCACTTTGCCATCCTTCTTATCCACCAAATATTCAGGGCATTTCCGCTTCCAGTGACCATTTCATTTGCAGTGTAAGCACTCAGTTTCAGGCTTTGGTCCAGCTTTGGTCTTCTTCATGGGAGTGACAACTTTGTTTGCCATTCTACTTGAAGTTTCCCTTTCTTTCCCTTTGCCCTTGTCTTGAAACTAGTGGTCTTGTTAATCATCAACACTTGATGCTCTTTCTTGATTTCTACCTTCGTCGATTTCAACATCACGAAGAGCTCGGGAATCGTTTTCGTCATCCCTTGCATACTATAGTTCATCACGAAGTTCTAGTAACTTGGTGATGGTGACTAGAGAACTCATCAATCACTATCTTATCGGAATATTAACTCCCACTTGATTCAAGCGATTGTAGTACCCAGACAATATGAGGACATGCTCACTAGTTGAGCGATTCTCCTCCATCTTTTAGCTATAGAACTTGTTGGAGACTTCATATCTCTCAACTCGGGTATTTGCTTGAAATATTAACTTCAATTCTGGAACATCTCATATGGTCCATGAGCGTTCAAAACGTCTTTGAAGTCCCGATTCTAAGCCGTTAAGCATGGTGCACTAAACTATCAAGTAGTCATCATATTGAGCTAGCCAAATGTTCATAACGTGCGCATCTGCTCTGCAATAGGTTTGTCACCTAGCGGTGCATCAAGGACATAATTCTTACGTGCGACAATGAGGATAAACCTCGGATCACGGATCCAATCCGCATCATTGCTACTAACATCTTTCAACACAATTTTCTCTAGGAACATATCAAAATAAACATATGAAAGCAACAACGCAAGCTATTGATCTACAACATAATTTGCAAAATACTACGGGACTAAGTTCATGATAAATTTAAGTTGAATTAATCATATTACTTAAGAACTCCCACTTAGGCGACATCTCTCTAGTCATCTAAGTGATCACGTGATCAAATCAACTAAACCATGTCCGATCATCACGTGAGATGGAGTAGTTTTCAATGGTGAACATCACTATGTTCATCATATCTACTATATGATTCACGCTTTCGACCTTTCGGTCTCCGTGTTCGAGGCCATATCTGTATATGCTAGGCTCGTCAAGTTTAACTTTGAGTATTCGCGTGTGCAACTATTTTGCACCGTTGTATTTGAACGTAGAGCCTATCACACCCGATCATCACGTGGTGTCTCAGCACGAAGAACTTTCGCAATGGTGCATACTTAGGAAGAACACTTCTTGATAATTAGTGAGAGATCATCTTAAAATGCTACCATCAAACAAAACAGAATAAGATGCATAACAGATAAACATCATATGCAATCAAAATATGTGACATGATATGGCCATGATCATCTTGCGCCTTTGATCTCCATCTCCAAAGTACTGTCATGATCTCTATCGTTACCGGCACGACACCATGATCTTCATCATCTTGATCTATATCAATGTGTCGTCACATGGTAAATCTCGCCAACTATTGCTCTTGCAACTATTGCTATCGCATAGCGATAAAGTAAAGCAATAATTTGGTGCTTGCATCTTATGCAACAAAGAGACAACCATAGGGCTTCGCGATTCTTGATAACTTCAACAAAACATGATCATCTCATACAACAACTTATATCTCATCACGTCTTGACCATATCACATCACAACATGCCCTGCAAAAACAAGTTAGACGTCCTCTACTTTGTTGTTGCAAATTTTACGTGGCTGCTAAGGGCTTAGCAAGAACCGTTCTTACCTACACATCAAAACCACAATGATAGTTTGTCAACTTAGTGTTGTTTTAACCTTCCCAAGGACCGGGCGTAGCCACACTCGGTTCAACTAAAGTTGGAGAAACAGACACCCGCTAGCCACCTGTGTGCAAAGCACGTCGGTAGAACCAGTCTCGCGTAAGCGTACGCTAATGTCGGCCCGGGTCGCTTCATCCAACAATACCGCTGAACCAAAGTATGACATGCTGGTAAGCAGTATGACTTGTATCGCCCACAACTCACTTGTGTTCTACTCGTGCATATGACATCTACGCATAAAACCACGCTCGAATGCCACTGTTGGGGAACGTAGTAATTTTAAAAAAAATTCCTACGCACACGCAAGGATCATGGTGATGCATAGCAATAAGAGGGGAGAGTGTTGTCCACGTACCCTCGTAGACCGAAAGCGGAAGCTTTATAACAACGCGGTTGATGTAGTCGTACGTCTTCACGATCCGACCGATCCAAGTACCGAATGTACGGCACCTCCGAGTTCAGCACACGTTCAGCTCGATGACGATCCCCGGACTCCGATCCAGCAAGGTGTCGGGGATGAGTTCCGTCAGCACGACGGTGTGGTGACGGTGATGATGTGAAGGAAATATGCCCTAGAGGCAATAATAAAGTTATTATTTATTTCCTTATTTCATGATAAATGTTTATCATTCATGCTAGAATTGTATTAACCGGAAACATGATACATGTGTGAATGCATAGACAAAACAAGATGTCACTAGTATGCCTCTACTAGACTAGCTTGTTAATCAAAGATGGTTATGTTTCGACCATGAACAAGGAGTTGTTATTTGATTAACGAGGTCACATCATTAGTAGAATGATCGATTGACATGACCCATTCCTTAGCTTAGCACACGATCGTTTAGTATGTTGCTCTGCTTTTATCCATGACTTATACATGTTCTGTAACTATGAGATTATGCAACTCCGTTTACGGAGGAACACTTTGGGTGCTACCAAGCGTCTAGCGTAAGCTGGGTGATTATAAAGAGTACTACTGGTGTCTCCAAAGGCGAGATGTTGGGTTGGCGTATTTGAGATTAGGTTTTGTCACTCCGATAGTCGGAGAGGTATCTCTGGGCCCTCTCGGTAATGCACATCTTTGAAGCCTTGCAAGCACTACAACTAATGAGTTAGTTGTGAGATGATGTATTCGGAGCGAGTAAAGAGACTTGCGATAGCGAGATTGAACTAGGTATTGGATACCGGCGATCGAATCTCGGGCAAGTAACTATACCGATGACAAAGGAACAACGTATGTTGTTATGCGATCGACCGACAAAGATCTTCGTAGAATATGTAGGAACCAATATGGGCATCCAGGTCCGCTGTTGGTTATTGACCGTGAATAGTTCTAGGTCATGTCTACATTGTTCTCGAACCGTAGGGTCCATGCGCAAGGTTTCGATGGCGGTTATTATGAGTTTATGTATTTTGATGTACCGAAGGAGTTGAGTCCGGATGTGATCACGGACATGGCGAGAGTCTCGGAATGGTCGAGACATAAAGATTGATATATTGGAAGCCTATGTTTGGAGTTGGAATGGTTCGGCGGCACGGAATTCTGGAATCTTAGGGAGGTTCTGGAACCCCGGGAGGTAAATGGGCCTCGATGGGCCTTGGTGGAAAGGAGAAGGGGCAGCCCTAGGTGGCGCGCGCCTCCCCCCCCTTCCCTAGTCCTACTAGGACTAGGAGAAGGGGGCCGGCCCCCTCTCTCTCTTTCCCCCCCTCCGGGAATCCTAGTCCAACTAGGATTGGGGGAATCCTACTCGAGAGGAGTAGGACTCCCAGCCAGCGCCCTCCTTGGCCCGGCCCCCTCCCCTGGCTCCTTTATATCTGAGGCGGGGGGCACCTTAGAACACACAAGTTGATCGTGAGATCGTTCCTTAGCCGTGTCGGTGCCCCCTCCACCATATTCCACCTCGGTTATACCGTCGCGAAGCTTAAGCGAAGCCCCTGCGCAGTGAAACATCAAGATCGTCCTGCGCCGTCGTCTTGTGGAACTCTCCCTCGACACTCGGCTGGATCGGATCTGAGGGGCGTCATCGAGCTGTCGTGTGTCAAGAACTCGGGGCGTCGAATGTGCGCCGGGATCGGTCGGATCGCGAGGAGAGCGTCGACTACTTCCTCTACGTTGTGATCGCTTCGCCGGGTCTACAAGGGTATGTAGACAACACTCTCCCTCTCGTTGCTATACATCACCATGATCTTGCGTGTGCGTAGGAAAATTTTTGAAATTACTCGTTCCCCAGCGGTGGCATCGAGCCTAGGTTTTTCTATGGTTTGATGTTTTGCAGAGTAGAACACAAGTGAGTTGTGGGCGATACAAGTCATACTACCTACCAGCATGTCATACTTTGGTTCAGCGGTATTGTGAGATGAAGCGGCCCGGACCGACATTACGCGTGCGCTTCTGCGAGACTGGTTTCACCGCTCTGAGCACTCGTTGCTTAAAGGTGGTTGGTGGGTGCTGTCTCTCTCACTTTAGTTGAACCGAGTGTGGCTCGCCCGGTCCTTGAGAAGGTTAAAGCGGAGTCTATTTGTGAAATATCGTTGTGGTTTTGATCGTGGGTGAGGCTGGTTCTTGCTTAAGCCCGTAGCAGCCACGTAAAATTTGCAACAACAAAGTAGAGGGCGTCTAACTTGTTTTTGCGGGGCATGTTGTGATGTGATATGGTCAAGGCGTGATGCTATATTTTATTGTATGAGATGATCATGTTTTGTAACGAAGTTATCGGCAATGGCAGGAGCCATATGGTTGTCGCTTTATTGTATGCAATGCAATATAGCCTGTAATGCTTTACTTTATCACTAAGCGGTAGCGATAGTCGTAATAGCATAAGTTTGGCGAGGCGACAACGATGCTGCGATGGAGATCAAGGTGTCGCGCCGGTGGCGATGGTGATCATGGTGGTGCAACAAGATGGAGATCATGAAGCACAAGATGATGATGACCATATCATATCACTTATATTGATTTGCATGTGATGTTTATCCTTTTATGCATCTTATCTTGCTTTGATTGGCGGTAGCATTATAAGATGATCTCTCACTAAATTATCAAGAAGTGTTCTCCCGGTATGCACCGTTGCCAAAGTTAAATCGTGCCCGGACACCACGTGATGATCGGGTGTGATAAGCTCTCGTCCATCTACAGCGGGTGCAAGCCAGTTTTGCACCTGAGAATACTCGGGTTATACTTGCGAGCCTAGCATATGCGAGATATGGCCTCGGAACACGGAGACCGAAAGGTCGGCGTGAATCATATAGTAGATATGATCAACATAAGATGTTCACCATTGAAAACTACTCCATTTCACGTGATGATCGGTTATGGTTTAGTTGATTTGGATCACGTGATCACTTAGATGACTAGAGATGTTTTTCTAAGTGGGAGTTCTTAAGTAATATGATTAATTGAACTTAAATTTATCATGAACTTAGTACTGATAGTATCTTGCTTGTTTATGTTTGATTGTAGATAGATGGCTCGTCTTTGTTGTTCCGTTGAATTTTAATGCGTTCCTTGAAAGCAAAGTTGAAAGATGATGGTAGCAATTACGGATTTGGGTCCGTAACGAGATCATCCTCATTGCTGCCTGGAAGAGCTTCGTCTGGATGCACCGCTAGGTGCGAACTTCTTCTTTGAAGCAACGCCGGATGTTATGAGCGTCTGGCGAGCAAAGTGATGACTACTCTATAGTTGATGTGCCATGCTACGGCTTAGAACCGGGACTTCAACGGCGTTTTGAGCGTCATGGAGCATATGAGATGTTCGGGAGTTGAAGTTAATATTCAACAGAATGCGGATTGAGAGATATGAAGTCTCCAATAAGTTCTATAGCTGCAAGATGGAGGAGAATAGTTACATTAGTGAGCATATACTCAGAATGTGCGGGTACTACAATCACTTGACACAATTGGGAGTTAATCTTCCGGATGATTGTGTCATTGTGAATTCTCAATCACGCCACCAAGCTACAAAGGCTTCGTGATGAACTATAATATGCAAGGGTTAGTAAAGACTATACAGAGCTCTTACGCAATGCTAAAGGCTGCGGAGGTAGAAATCAGAAGGAGCATCAAGTGTTGATGGTCAATAAGACCACTAGTTTCAAGAAGAAAGGCAAAGGGAAGAAGAAGGGAATCTCAAGAAGAACAGACAAGCAAGTTCTTTGCTCGGGAGAAAAACCCAAGTCGGCCCTAAACACAAGCAGAGTGCTTCTCTGCAAGCGGTAGTCCTTTGGGCGGAACTGCCCCAAGTATTTGGCGGATAAGAAGGATGGCAAGGTGAACAAAGGTATATGTGATATACATGTTATTGATGTGTACCTTACTAGAGCTCGTAGTAGCTTTGGGTATTTGATCTTGGTTACATTGCTAATATTTGCAACTTCGAAGCAGGGACTACTGATTAGCGAACTACGGCAAGGGCGAGGTGGCGATCTTGGCGTGGGAAATGGTTCCAAAGTCGATGTGATCGCGATCGACACGCTACCTCTACATCTACCTTGGGATTAGTTTTAGACCTAAATAATTGTTATTTGGTGCTGCGTTGAGCATGAACATTATATCTGGATCTTGTTTGATGCGAGGCGGTTATTCATTTAAATCGAGAGAATAATGGTTGTTCTATTTATATGAGTAATATCTTTTATGGTCATGCACCCTTGAGAATGGTCTATTTCTTATGAATCTCGATAGTAGTGATACACATATTCATAATGTTGAAACCAAAAGATGCGAGTTGATAATGATAGTGCAACTTATTTGTGCCTTGCCGTTTAGGTCATATCGATTGTAAAGCGCATGAAGAAACTCCATCTTGATGGACTTTTGGAGTCACTTGATTATGAATCACTTGGCACTTGCGAACCGTGCCTCATGGGCAAGATGACTAGAACACCGTTCTCGGTACTATGGAGAGAACAGCAGATTTGTTGGAAATCATACATCTGAGATGTATGTGGTCCGATGAATATTGAGGCTCGTGGCGGATATCGTTATTTTCTCACCTTCACGGATGACTTAGCGGATATGGGTATATCTACTTAATGAAACATAAGTCTGAAACGTTTGAAAAGTTCAAAGAATTTGAGTGAAGTTGAAAATCATCGTAACAAGAAAATTAAGTTTCTACGATCGATCGTGGAGGTGAATATTTGAGTTCTGAGTTTGGTCTACATTTGAAACAATGCGGAATAGTTTGCAACTCACGCCACCGGAACACCACAGCGTAATGGTGTGTCGAGCGTCGTGTCGTACTTTACTAGATATGGTGCGATCTATGATGTCTCTTCTGATTTACGCTATCGTTTTGGGGTTATGCTCTAGAGGCGGCCGCATTCACCTTGAATAGAACACCGTCGAAATCCGTTGAGGCGACACCTTATGAACTATGGTTTGGCAAGAAACCAAAGTTGTCGTTTCTTAAAGTTTGGGGATCACGATGCTTATGTGAAAAAGCTTCAACTGATAAGCTCGAACCCAAATCGAATGTGTCTTCATAGGATACCCAAAGGAGCAGTTGGGTACACCTTCTATCACAGATCCGAAGGCAAGACATTCGTTGCTAAGAATGGATCCTTTCTAGAAGGAGTTTCTCTCGAAAGAAGTGAGTGGGAGGAAAGTGGAACTTGATGAGGTAATAGTACCTTCTCCCTTACTTGAAAGTAGTTAAATCGCGAAACCAGTTTACGAGACACCTACACCAAGTAGTGAGGAAGTTGATGATGTTGATCATGAAACTTGAGATCAAGTTCTCTGAGAACCTCGTAGATCAACGAGTAAGATCCGCACGAGTGATGCGGTAATCCTGTTACGGAAGTCATGCTACTAGATCATGATGAACCTCGAACTATGAAGAAGCGATGGTGAGCCAGATTCCGCAAAATGGCTTGAGGCCATGAAATCGAGATGGGATCCATGTATGAAAACAAAGTGTGGACTTTGGTTGACTTGCCCAAGGGTAGGCAAGCAATAGAAAACAAGTGGATCTTCAAGAAGAAGGCCGCGTGGCGGTAATATTCTTGTCTATAAAGCTCGACTTATGCATAAAGGTTTCGACAAGTTCAAGGGATTGACTACGATGAGACCTTCTCACCCGTGGCGATGCTTAAGTCCGTCCGAATCATGTTAGCAATTGCGCATTTTATGATTATGAAATTTGGCAAATGGATGTAAAGCGCATTCTGAATGGATTTACGGAAGAAGAGTTGTATATGATGCAACGAGAAGGTTTTATCGATCAAAGGGAGCTAACAAAGTGTGCAAGCTCAGCGATCCATCTATGGACTGGTGCAAGCATCTCGGAGTTGGAATAAGCGCTTTGATAGTGTGATCAAAGCATTTGGGTTTATCTTGACTTTTGGAGAAGCTTTGTATTTACAAGAAAGTGAGTGGGAGCTCTGTAGCATTTACGATATTATATGTGGATGACATATTGCTGATCGGAAATGATATAGAATTCTGGATAGCATAAAGGGATACTTGAATAAGAGTTTTTCAATGAAAGACCTCGGTGAAGCTGCTTACATATTGGGCATTAAGATCTATAGAGATAGATCAAGGCGCTTAATTGGACTTTCACAAAGCACATACCTTGACAAAGTTTTGAAGAAGTTCAAAATGGATCAAGCAAAGAAAGGGTTCTTGCACGTGTTACAAGGTGTGAAGTTGAGTCGGACTCAATGCCCGACCACTGCGAGAAGATAGAGAGAAAATGAAAGATGTTCCTATGCTTGAGCCATAGGCTCTATCATGTATGCAATCTTGTGTACAGGACTGATGTGTGCCTTGCTATAAGCCTAGGGAGGTACCAAAGTAATCGAGTGGATCCTTTGGACAGCGGTCAAGAACATCTGAAATACGAAAAGGACTAAGGATATGTTTCTCGTATATGGAGGTGACAAAGAGCTCATCGTAAATGGTTACGTTGATGCAAGCTTTGACAACGATCGAGACGATTCTAAATCGCGAGACCGGATCGTATTTACACTAAGCGGAGGAGCTGTCGGTTGGTGCAGTTCTAAACAAAGCGTCGTGGCGGGATCTACATGTGAAGCGGAATACATAGCAACCGGAAGCAGCTAATGAAGAGTGCGGATGAAGGAGTTCATATCCGATCTAGGTGTCATACCTAGTGCATCGGGTCAATGAAAATCTTCGTGACAATCTTGGAGCAATTGCCTTAGCAAAGGAATCCAGATTTCACAAGAGGACCAAGCACATCAAGAGGCGCTTCAATTCCATCGGGACTTAGTCGGTGGAGACATAGAGATTTGCAAGATACATACGGATCTGAATGTTGCGAGACCGTTGACTAAGCCTCTTCCACGAGCAAAACATGATCGGCACCAAGACTCCATGGGTGTTAGAATCATTCTATGTAATCTAGATTATTGACTCTAGTGCAAGTGGGAGGCTGAAGGAAATATGCCCTAGAGGCAATAATAAAGTTATTATTTATTTCCTTATTTCATGATAAATGTTTATCATTCATGCTAGAATTGTATTAACGGAAACATGATACATGTGTGAATGCATAGACAAAACAAGATGTCACTAGTATGCCTCTACTAGACTAGCTTGTTAATCAAAGATGGTTATGTTTCGACCATGAACAAAGGAGTTGTTATTTGATTAACGAGGTCACATCATTAGTAGAATGATCGATTGACATGACCCATTCCTTAGCTTAGCACACGATCGTTTAGTATGTTGCTCTGCTTTTATCCATGACTTATACATGTTCTGTAACTATGAGATTATGCAACTCCGTTTACGGAGGAACACTTTGGGTGCTACCAAGCGTCTAGCGTGGCGGGTGATTATAAAGGAGTACTACAGGTGTCTCCAAAGGCGGATGTTGGGTTGGCGTATTTGAGATTAGGTTTTGTCACTCCGATAGTCGGAGAGGTATCTCTGGGCCCTCTCGGTAATGCACATCACTGAAGCCTTGCAAGCACTACAACTAATGAGTTAGTTGTGAGATGATGTATTACGGAGCGAGTAAAGAGACTTGCGATGCGAGATTGAACTAGGTATTGGATACCGCGATCGAATCTCGGGCAAGTAACATACCGATGACAAAGGAACAACGTATGTTGTTATCTTGATCGACCGACAAAGATCTTCGTAGAATATGTAGGAACCAATATGGGCATCCAGGTCCGCTGTTGGTTATTGACCGTGAATAGTTCTAGGTCATGTCTACATTGTTCTCGAACCGTAGGGTCCATGCGCAAGGTTTCGATGGCGGTTATTATGAGTTTATGTATTTTGATGTACGAAGGAGTTGAGTCCGGATGTGATCACGGACATGACGAGGAGTCTCGGAATGGTCGAGACATAAAGATTGATATATTGGAAGCCTATGTTTGGAGTTGAATGGTTCGGGCGGCGAATTCTGAGATGCAGGGAGGTTCTGGAACCCCGGGAGGTAAATGGGCCTCGATGGGCCTTGGTGGAAAGGAGAAGGGCAGCCCTAGGTGGGCGCGCCTCCCCCTTCCCTAGTCCTACTAGGACTAGGAGAAGGGGCCCCTCTCTCTCTTTCCCCCCTCAGGAATCCTAGTCCAACTAGGATTGGAGAATCCTACTCCCGGAGGAGTAGGACTCCCTGGCGCGCCCTCCTTGGGCCGGCCCCCTCCCCCTGCTCCTTTATATCTCTGAGGCGGGGGGCACCTTAGAACACACAAGTTGATCGTGAGATCGTTCCTTAGCCGTGTCGGTGCCCCCTCCACCATATTCCACCTCGGTTATCTGTCGCGAAGCTTAAGCGAAGCCCTGCTGGCAGTGAAACATCAAGATCGTCCTGCGCCGTCGTCTTGTGGAACTCTCCCTCGACACTCGGCTGGATCGGATCTGAGGGCGTCATCGAGCTGTCGTGTGTCAAGAACTTCGGGGCGTCAGATGCTTGGCGCGGGATCGGTCGGATCGCGAGGAGAGCGTCGACTACTTCCTCTACGTTGTGATCGCTTCGCTTGGTCTACAAGGGTATGTAGACAACACTCTCCCCTCTCGTTGCTATACATCACCATGATCTTGCGTGTGCGTAGGAAATTTTTGAAATTACTCGTTCCCCAACTGCATGCCGAAACCTTAAGCGTCACGGACCCTACGGTTCGAGAACAATGTAGACATGACCTAGAACTATTCTCGGTCAATAACCAATAAGCGGGACCTGGATGCCCATATTGGCTCCTACATATTCTCTGAAGATCTTTGCTCGGTCGAGACCATAACAACATCGTTGTTCCTTTGTCATCGGTATGTTACTTGCCGAGATTCGATCGTCGGTATCAATACCTAGTTCAATCTCGTTACCCGGCAAGTCTCTTTACTAGTTCGTAATACATCATCTTGCCTAACTAACTCATTAGTTGTAATGCTTGCAAGAGCTTAAGTGATGTGCATTACGAGAGGGCCAGAAGATACCTCAGGCAATCGGAGTGACAAATCTAATCTCGAAATCGCCAACAACAACTACCTTCCGGAGACACCTTAGTATACCTTTATAATCACACCGATTACGTTGTGGCGTTTGGTAGCACCAAAGTGTTCCTACGTAGCAGGAGTTGCATAATCTCATAGTTACGAGGAACATGTATATGTCATGGATAAGCGGTAGCAACATACTAAGCGATCATTGTGCTAGCTTAATGGAATGGGTCATGTCAATGAGATCATTCTACTAATGATGTGACCTTGTTAATAAAATAACAACTCCTTGTTCATGGTTGGGAAACATAACCATCTTTGATTAAGCTAGTCTAGTAGGGAGGCATACTAGTGACATCATGTTTGTCTATGCATTCACACATGTATCATGTTTCGGTTAATACAATTCTAGCATGAATGATAAACATTTATCATGAAATAAGAAATAAATAATAACTTTATTATTGCCTCTAGGGCATATTTCCTTCATAACATGGAGTCAAATGGCCCGCGGCCCCATGTTGCCTCAACTTCTTCCTAGAAAACCAAGCTGAAAAGGCGATGGCGAAACTATCTGGTGGGTCGGAACTTGAGATCATCCTCATAGCTGCCAGAAAGCATATGTCCTAGATGCAGCTAGGTGAAGCACCATTTTCCGGCAACTCAAGCGTTATGAGCGCTGGCGTTAGTGTAGTGATGATTACTCCTGGTTTAGTGCGGCATGCTTTAAAACAGTCGGGGCTTCAAAAAGCGTTTTGAGCAACCACGGGCATATGAGATGTTCAAGAGCTGAAAATGGTTTTCCAAGCTCATGCCGGAGTCGAGAGATATGAAGTCTCCGACAAGTTCTCAGTTATGCCAGATGGAGAATGGTTACGTAAATGACACATACTCAAAATGTGCGGTTGCACAACCGCTTATCCAATTTGGAGTTAATCTCCGGGATAGCAGCGATCGTGACAAATCTCGGTTGCTCCCACCTAGCTACAAGAGCTTTGTGATGAACTACAATATCTAGAGTTAGTGAAGAACCATTCACGAGGTTTCAATGCTGAAATCATGGTGGAGATCAAAAAGGAACATCAAGTGTTGTTGGTCAGATAAAACCACTAGTTTCAAGAAAGGCAAAGTGAAGAACTTCAGAAGAATGAGAAATTTGCGCCCGGTAAACCGGTTGCGAGGAAAGCAAAGCATGGACCCAAACACAGGGCGGAGTGCTTTTATTGCAAAGAGCGGACACTGGGCGGAACTGTCCCAAATGCTTAGCGGACGAAGGCGACAACACCAAAAAGTATATGTGATATACATGTATTTGATGTGTACCTTACGATTACTGTACGTAGTAGCTCACGGTATTTGATATCGGTCACGGTTGCTCATATTTGTAACTCAAAAGCAGGAGCTGCGGAATAAGCGGAGCTGGCAAGGGCGAGGTGACGATCTGGCGTCGGGAATGGTTCCAAGGTCGATGTGATGCCGTCGGACGCTACCTCTACATTTACCCGGATTAGTTTTAAACCTCAATAATTGTTATTTAGTGCCAACTTTGAGCATGAACATTGTATAATCTTGTTTTAATCTGAGATGGCTACTCATTTAAATCCGAGAATAATGGTTGTTCTATTTATATGAGAGATATGTTTATGGTCATGCCCAGTTAAGTCAATGGTTTATTCTTAATGAATCTCGAGCGTGATGTTACACATATTCATAGTGTGAATACCAAAAGATGTAAGGTTGATAAGCAAGTCCCACATACTTGTGCTGCGCCTTAGTCACATTATTGTCAACGCATGAAGAAGCTTCATGCTTGATGGACTTTGGAGTCTCTTGATTATGAATCATTTGACCGTCTGAACCATGCCTCATGGGAAATGACCAAGACTACATTCTCGGGAACAATGGGCGAACAACCAACTTATTGGAAATTATACATCTTGATGTGATGCGGTCAATGAGTGTTGAGGCTCGTGGTGGCTATCGTTACGTTCTCACCCTCACTTGATGACTTAAGTAGATGTGGGTATGTCTATTTGATGAAACACAAGTCGAGACCTTTGAAAAGTTCAAGGAATTTCAGAATGAGGTAGAGAATCAACGTGACGAAAAATAAAGTTCTTATGATCAGATCGTGGGGAGAATATTTAAGTCCGAGTTTGAATGCCTAGAAATGTGGAATCGTTTCACAACTCACTCACTGGAACACCTCAAGGTAATGGTGTGTCGAGCGTAATGTCGCCTCTATTGGATATGGTGCAATCTATGATGCCACTCACGATTTACCACTATCATTTTGAGGATCGCTCTAGAACAGCTACATTCACTTTAAATAGGGCACGTCGAAATCCGTTGAGGCGACACCGTATGAATTATGGTTTGGGAAGAAACCTAGTGCATCATTTCTAAAAGTTTGGGGATCACGATGCTTATGAAAACTTCAACTTTGGCTTCGAAGCCAGAATCGGAAAAATCGTCTTCATAGGATACCTAAAGAAACCTTGGGTACACCTTCTACCTTAGATATGAAGGCAAGATCTTTTTTGCCAAACGGGTCCTTCTGGAGAAAAGTTTCTCTCGAAAGAAATAAGTGGGAGAAAGTAGAACTCGATGAATACTTGCCTCTTGAACGAAAAAATGGGCGCTTAGGAATATGTTCTGTGCTGCACCTACTTGAGAGGAAGTTAATGATGATGATCAAGGTACTTGAGATCAAGTTGCTCTTGCAACCGAAGGTCCTGAAGACGTTCCCACAGAATGATATAGCAGCCCTCACGGAAATCATGTTGTTAGCACGATACCTGAACTATGAAGAAGCGATGGCGGGCCGATTCGAACAAATGGCTTGAAGCCATGCAATCGAATAGGATCCATGTATGAAGACAAAGTATGGACTTTGCAGACTTGCCCAATGATCCGTGCGATAGAAAACAAATGGATCTTTAAGAAGAAGCGGAGCGGATGGTAATGTTACCATCTATAAGGCTCGACTTAGCTAAGGAGTTATCGACAAGTTCAAGGGGTTGACTCTGACGAGACTTTCTCTCCGATGGCGATGGCCGTCGAATCATGTTGCAATTGCGCATTCTCGATTATGAGATATGGCAAATGGACATCAAGCGGCATTCATACTGGCTTCTTAAGGAAGAATTGTATATGATGCTAGGAAGGTTTTGTCGATCCTAAGAATGCTAACAAGGTATGCGCTCGAGCTCCATCTATGGGCTGGTGCAAGCATCTCGAGTTGGAACATTAGCTTTGATGAAATGATCAAAGCGTTTGGGTTTATCTTGGACTTATGGAGAAGCACTGCGTTTACAAGAAAGTGAGTGGGAGCTCTATAGCATTTCTCATATTATATGTAGATGACATACTTTTGATGGGAAATGATATAGAACTTTAGACATCATTAAGGCCTACTTGAATAAGTGTTTTCAATGAAGGACCTGGAGAAGCTGCTTACATATTAGGCATCAAGATCTATAGAGATAGATCGAGGCGCCTCATAGGTCTTCACAAAGTACATACCTTGATAAGATATTGAAGAAGTTCAATATGGATCAGTCAAGAAGGGTTCTTGCATGTGTTGCAAGGTGTGAAATTGAGCTCACCTCAATGCCCGACCACGCGGAAGATAGAAAAAAGATGAGTGTCATCCCTATGCCTCGGCTATAGGGTCTATTATGTATGCCATCTTTGTGTACGGACTGATGTAAACCTTGCCTTAAGTTTGGTAGGAAGGTACCAAAGTAATCCGGCATGGAACCTTGGACATCGGTCAGAATATCTGAAGTACGAAAAGGACTAAGGATATGTTTCTTGTTTATGGAGGTGACGAAGAGCTCGTCGTGAAAGTAAAGGGTTACTGTCCACGACACTAAGCATCCGACATAGATCTGGATGACTCTAAAGTCCACCAAGCAGGATACACCATATATTTTGAATATGGTGGGAGGCGATGGCTAGGTGCGAGTTGCAAGCAAGTCATCATGGCGAGATCTACATGTGAAGCGGAGTACATGGCAGCCTCGGGGCACACATGAAACAATCTGGATGAAGGAGTTCATTACCGACCTAGGAGCTATTCCCATAAATCCGGGGGCCGATGACTCTCTTCCCCGTGACAACTCTTGGAGCCATTTCCCTTGCCAAGGAGCCTAGGTTTCACATGAAGACCCGAGGCACATCAAAAGCTGTCGCTTCAACTCCATTCATGAAAATGTTCAAGATGGAGACATGGAAGTATTTACAAAGAGTGCATCAAATGTCTGGATGTCATGAGATCAGTTGACTAAACCTCTTCCATAAATACAAAACATGATCAACACCATAACTCTATAGATTGTTACGATTCATCCTGATGTAACTAGATTATTGACTCTAAGTGAAAGTGGGAAGCCATTGAAATATGCCCTAGAGGCAATAATAAAATGGATTATTATTATATTTCCTTGTTCATGATAATTGTCTATTGTTCGTACTATAAGCTTGTGTTGTTATCAGGAAATCGTAATACATGTGTAGATGCATAGGCCACAACATGTCCCTAGTGAGCCTCTAGTTGAGCTAGCTCATTTAGATCAATGGATAGTTACAGTTTCACGACCATGGACATTGGATGTCATTGATAATGGGATCACATCATTGGGAGAATGATGTGATGGACAAGAACAAATCCTAAGCATAGCATAAGATCGTAGCAGTTTGTTTGCTGGAAGCTTTTCTAATGTCAAATATCTGTTTTCCTTGAACCATGAGATCGTGTAACTCCCGGTTCATTAGAAGTGCTTTTACAGGTGTACCAAATGTCACAGCGTGCTGGGTGGCTATAAAGGTGTACTAGATTATCTCAAGAAAGTGTATACATTGGGTTAGTACGGATCGGGGTAGGATTTGTCACTCACGTGTAAGCAGGAGAAAGGTATCTCTGGCCCACTTTCGGTAATAAGCATCATCATAATGAGCTCAATGTGACCCAAGTGGTTGATCACGGGATCATACGTGCAAATATGTTAAAAGTGACTTCTGCCGTAGCAGATTGAGCGAATGACCAGGATGCAAGGCGATCGAATCTTCAGACGAAGTAGCATCTGCGATTGACAAAGGGAATTGTATCAGAGATTGCTTGAATCCTCGACATGGTAGTTCGCCGATGAGATCATCATGGAACATGTAGGAGACCAACATGGAGTATCAAAGATCCAGCTGTTGGTTGTTAGTAGAGAAAATTTGTCTGGGTCATGTGCGTAATTCCCGAACCCATAGGGTCTACACACTTAAAGTTAGAGGTAGCGCTAAGGTTATTAGGAAGACTTGCGAGTGATTACGAATGTTGTTGGTCCCGGATGAGATCCGGACGTCACGAGGAGTTCGGAATAGTCGAGAGGTGAAGATTTATATATGGGAAGTTGTCATCGATCGTAGGAAAAGTTGAGGGCATATCGGTTATTGTCTTAAGGCCACCTCTCTCCTCAGCCTCTAATTTATAGGGAAGGAAATGAAGGAAATATGCCTAGAGGCAATAATAAAGTTATTATTTATTTCCTTATATCATGATAAATGTTTATCATTCATGCTAGAATTGTATGCACGGAAACATAATACATGTGTGAATATATAGACAAGCAGTGTCACTAGTATGCCTCTACTAGACTAGCTTGTTAATCAAAGATGGTTATGTTTCCTAACCATGAACAAAGAGTTGTTATTTGATTAACAAGGTCACATCATTAGTTGAATGATCTGATTGACATGACCCATTCCATTAACTTAGCACGATCGTTTAGTATGTTGCTCTGCTTTTATCCATGACTTATACATGTTCCTATAACTATGAGATTATGCAACTCCGGTTTACGGAGGAACACTTTGGGTGCTACCAAGCGTCCAGCGTAAGCTGGGTGATTATAAAGATTACTCAGGTGTCTCCGAAAAGCGAGATGTTGGGTTGGCGTATTTGAGATTAGGATTTGTCACTCAGAGATGTCGGAGAGGTATCTACTGGGCCCTCTCGGTAATGCATCACTTAAGCCTTGCAAGCATTACAACTAATGAGTTAGTTGCAAGATGATGTATTCTGAGCGAGTAAAGAGACTTGCGGTAGCGAGATTGAACTAGGTATTGGATACCGGCGATCGAATCTCGGGCGAGTAACATACCGATGACAAAGGAACAACAGATATCTTGTTATCGCGATCGACCGATAAAGATCTTAAATAGAATATGCGGAACCAATATGGGCATCAGGTCGCTATTGGTTATTGATTGAGAGGCGTATCTCGGTCATGTCTACATTGTTCTCGAGCAAGTAGAGTCCTTGCCGCAAGGTTTCGATGTGCAGTTATATTATGAGTTTATGAGTTTTGATGTACGAATGAGTTAGTCCGGATGAGATCGGGGACATGCGAGGAGTCTCGAAATGGTCGAGCGTAAAGATCGATATATTGGACGACTATATTCGGAGTTCGGAAGGTTCGAGTGATTGGGGTATTTTTGGATGCTGGGAGAGTTACGGAATTCGTATTGGGCCTTAATGGGCCATACAGGAAGAAAGGAAAAAGGGCCAAGGGTGGCGAACGCCCTCCCATGGTCTAGTCGAATTGGACTAGGGAGAAGCGCCCTTCCTTCCTTCTCCTTCTATCTCCTTTCCTTCTCTCCTACTCTAATACATGGAAGGACTACTAGTTGGACTAGGAAAGAATCCTACTCCGGTGGGAGTAGGACTCCCATGGCAGCGCCTCCCATAGAGGCCTCCTCCTCCTCCTCCCTCCTTTATATCTCTGGGGCAGGGGCACCCATGGACACACAAGTTGATCTCTGAGATCGTTCCTTAGCCGTGTCTGGTGCCCCCTCCACCATATTCCACCTCGATCATATCGTCATGAAAGCTTAGGCGAAGCCTGCTTGATGAACATCAAGATCGTCTGCCGCCGTCGTCTTGTGAAACTCTCCTCCTCCAGCTCTCTTTGGATTGGAGCCGAGGCGTCATCGAGCTGTCGTGTGTCAAGAACTTCGGGAGCAGAATACTGGCGCTAGGATCGGTTGGATCGAGGAGATCGTATCGACTACTTCCTCTCGTTGTGATTGCTTCGCCGGTCTCAAGAAGTGCGTAGACAACACTCTCCCCTCTCGTTGCTATGCATCACCATGATCTTCGCGATGATGCGTGGGAAATTTTTGAAATTACTCGTTCCCTAGCGGTGGCATCGAGCCTAGGTTTTTATGGTTTGATGTTTTGCGAGTAGAACACAAGTGAGTTGTGGCGATACAAGTCATACTACCTACCAACATGTCATACTTTGGTTCAGCGGTATTGTGAGATGAAGCGGCAGGACCGAACATTCTGTGTGCACGCTTACTGCGGCTGGTTTCACTTCTGAGCACTTTCGTTGCTTAAAGGTATTGGCGGGTGTCTGTCTCTCTCACTTTAGTTGAACCGAGTGTAGCTCGCCGGTCCTTGAAGAGTTAAAAGCAGTCTATTGTGAAATATCGTTGTGGTTTTGATCCGTGGGTGAGATTGGTTCTTGCTTAAGCCCGTAGCAGCCACGTAAAATTTGCAACAACAAAGTAGAGGGCGTCTAACTTGTTTTTGCGGGGGCATGTTGTGATGTGATATGGTTAGGCGTGATGCTATATTTTATATGTATGAGATGATCATGTTTTTGTAACCCGAGGTTATCGACGAAGCTGGCAGGAGACCATATGGTTGTCGCTTTATTGTATGAAATGCAATGCATACAGTAATTGCTTTACTTTATCACTAAGCGGTAGCGATAGTCGTAAAGCAATAGAGTGGCGTGAAGCGACAACGATGCTCGATGGAGATCAAGGTGTCGGCGCCGGTGGCGATGGTGATCCGGACGGTGCTTGGAGATGGAATCACAAGCACAAGATGATGATGGCCATATCATATCACTTATATTGATTGCATGTGATGTTTATCCTTTATGCATCTTATCTTGCTTTGATTAGCGGTAGCATTTTAAGATGATCTCTCACTAAAATTATCAAGTAGTGTTCTCCCAGGTATGCACCGTTGCCAAAGTTAAATCGTGCCGGACACCACGTGATGATCGGGTGTGATAAGCTCGTCCATCTAGCAGGTGCAAGCCAGTTTTGCTGCGAGAATACTCGAGTTATACTTGGCAGAGCCTAGCATATGCGGATATGGCCTCGGAACACGGAGACGAAAGGTCGAGCATGAATCATATAGTGATATGATCAACATAAGATGTTCACCATTGAAAACTACTCCATCTCACGTGATGATCGGTTATGGTTTAGTTGATTTGGATCACGTGATCACTTAGATGACTAGAGATGTCTGTCTAAGTGGGAGTTCTTAAGTAATATGATTAATTGAACTTAAATTTATCATGAACTTGGTCTGGTAGTATTTTGCAAATTATGTTGTAAGATCGATAGTTCGCGTGGTTGCTTTCATATGTTTATTTTGATATGTTCCTAGAAAATTGTGTTGAAAAATGTTAGTAGCAATGATGCGGATTGGATCCGTGATCGAGGTTTATCCTCAATCTTTGCCTGGAAAATTATGTCCTTAATGCACGCTAGGTGTGAGACCTATTGCAGAGGCGGTCTGAGGCGTTATGAGCGTTTGGCTAGCTCAATATGATGACTACTTGATAGTTTTGTGCACCATGCTTTATGGCTTAGAATCGGGACTTCAAAGATGTTTTGAACATCATGGACCATATGAGATGTTCGAGGAGTTGAAGTTAATATTTCAAGCAAATACAGAGTTGAGGAGATATGAAGTATCCAACAAGTTCTATAGCTAAAAGATGGAGGAGAATCGCTCAACTAGTGAGCATGTACTCAGATTTTCAGGGTACTACAATCGCTTGAATCAAGTGGGAGTTAATCTTCGGATAAGATAGTGATTGACAGAATTCTCTATCACCCATCACCAAGTTAGTAGAACTTAAGTGATGAACTATAGTATGCAAGGGATGATGAAAATGATTCGGAGTTTTTCGTGATGATGAAATCTGTGAAGGTAGAAATCAAAAAAGAACATCAAGTGATGATGGTTAACAAGACCACTAGTTTCAAGAAAAGGCAAAGGGATGAAGGGAACTTCAAGAAGAATGGCAAGCAAGTTCTTTGCTCAAGTGAAAAGCCAAATCTGGACCTAAGCACGAGACTAAGTGCTTCTCTGCAAAGGGGCTGAGTCCTTTGAGGCAGAACTACCCCAAGTATTTGGTGGATAAGAAGGATGGCAAAGTGAACAAGGGTATATTTGATATCTGAGGTTATTGATGTGTGCCTTACTAGTGTTTATAGTAGCCCTGAGTATTTGATACTTGTTAGGTTGCTAAGAGTAGTAACTTCGAAGCAGGAGTTGCGAATAAGCGAAACTAGTTAAGGGTGAAGTGGCGATGTGTGTTGAAAGTAGTTTCAAGATTGATATGATCATCATCGCACACTCCTATACTTTCGGGATTAGTGTTGAACCTAAATAAATGTTATTTGGTGTTTGCGTTGAGCATGAATATGATTTCATCGTGTTTATTGTCTGATCTTATTCATTTAAGTAAGAGAATAAAGCTGTTGTTACTGTTTACATGAATAAAACCTTATATGGTTACACCCAATGAAAATGGTTCATTGGATCTCGATCATAGTGATACACATATTCATAATATTGAAACCAAAAGATGCAAAGTTAATAATGATAGTGCAACTTTTTTGTATACACTTTTAGTTTAGAGTCATATTGGTGTAAGCGCATGAAGAAACTCCATCTTGATGGAATTTTGGAATCACTTGATGCTTCATGAACCGTGCCTCATGGGCAAGATGACTAAAACGCCGTTCTCGGTACTATGGAAAAACAATGATTTGTTGGAAATCATAGATCTGAGATGTATGTAGTCGATGAATGTTGAGGCTCATGGCGGATATCATTATTTTACGACCTTCACAAGATGATTTGAGCGAGATATGGGTATATCTACTTGATGAAACATAAGCTGAAATAGTTGAAAAGTTCAAAAGAGTTTGAGTGAAGTGGAAAAATCATCGTAACAAGAAAATAAAATTTCTGTCTGATCGATCGATGGAAGCGAATATTTGAGTTACAAGTTTGGTCTTCAATTAAAAGCGATGTGGAATAGTTTCACAAACTCATATACATGGAACACCATCAGCGTTATGGTGTGTCGAACGTCGTCTTCGCACTTTATTGGATATGGTGCAATTTATGATGTCTCTTACCGATTTACCACTATCATTTTGGGGTTATGCATTAAAGACAGCTGCATTCACGTTAAGGGCACCATCTAAATCCGTTGAGGCGACACCATATGAGCTGTGGTTTAGCAAGAAACCCAAGTTATCGTTTCTTAAAGTTTGGAGCTGCGATGCTTATGTGAAAAAGTTTCATCTGATAAGCTCAAACCCAAATCGAAGAAGTCGCGTTTTCATAGAATACCCAAAGGAAATTGTTGGGTATACCTTCTATCACGGATCCGAAGGCAAGATATTCGTTGCTAAAATGGATCCTTTCTAGAAGAGTTTCTCTCGAAAGAAGTGAGTGGGAGGAAAGTAGAACTTGATGAGGTAATATGCCTTCTCCCTAATTGGAAAATAGTTCATCACTAAAATCGGTTCGATGATTCCTACACCAATAGTGAGAAGTTAGTTGATGATGATCATGAAACTTGAGATCAAGTTACTCTGAGAATCTCGTAGGTCTTCCAGTGCGGTCCGCTTTTGGAGTGGTACGGTAATCCTGTTACGGAAGTCGTGCTACTAGATCATGACAAACCTCACGAACTATGAGGAAGCGATGGTGAGCGATTCAGCGAAATGGCTTGAGGCCATGAAATCGAGATAGGATCCATGTATGAGAACAAAGTATGGACTTTGGTGGAGTTGCCGATGATCGGCAAGCCATATTGTATAAATGGATTTTCAAGAGGAAGGCGGACGTTGATAGTAGTGTTGCTATCTACAAAGCTAGACTTGTCGCAAAAGGTTTTGACAAAGTTCAAGATGTTGAATACAATGAGATTTTCTCAAGTATGTCGATGCTTAAGAAGTCTGTCGAATCATGTTAGCAATTGCCGCATTTTATGAAATCACGGCAAATGGATAAACAAAACTGCATTCCTTAATGGAGTTAATAAAGAAGAGTTGTATGTGATGCAACCGAGAGGTTTTGTCGATCTAAAGGTGTTAACAAAATGTGCAAGCTCCAGCATCATCTATGGACTGGTGCAAGCATCTCGGAGTTGGAATATACGGCTTTGATAAGTTGATCAAAGCATATAGTTTATATAGACTTACGATGAAGCTGTATTTACTAGAAAGTGAGTGGGAGCACTCTGGCATTTACGATAAGTATATGTGAATGACATATTGTAGATCGGAATAATGTAGATTATTACGCAAGCATAAAGGAGTGTTTGAAAGGAGTTTTCAAAGAAAGACCTCGATAAGCTACTTACATATTGAGCATCAAGATCTATAGAGATAGATCAAGGCGCTTGATAAGTTTTTCAATGAGTACATACCTTGACAAGATTTTGAAGTGGTTCAAAATGGGGCCAATCAAAGAAAAGAGTTCTTGCTGTGTTACAAGGTGTGAAATTGAGTAAGGAATCAAAACCGACCCGCGAGAAGATAGAAAGAGAATGAAAGTCATTCCTATGCCTTGCCATAGGTTCTATAAAGTATGCCATCTTTGTGCGGATCTATTGTATACCCTTGAGTTTGGCAAGGGGTACAATAGTGATCTAGGAGTAGATCCTGGACAGCGGTCAAATTATCTTTAGTGGAATAAGGATATGTTTCTCGATTATAGAAGTGACAAAAGGTTAAGTAAGTAAAGGGTTACGTCGATGCAAGTTTTGACACGATCTAGATGACTCTATGTCTCGATCTAGATACATATTGAAAGTGGGAGCAATTAGCTAGAGTAGTCTCGTCTGAGCATTGTAGACATAGCAAATTGCAAAATACATATATGGATCTGAATGTGAAAGACCGTTGACTAAGACTCTCTCACAAGCAAAACATGATCACACTTTAGTACTCTTTGGGTATTAATCACATAGCGATGTGAACTAGATTACTGAATCTAGTAAACCCTTTGGAGTGTTGGTCACATGGTGATGTGAACTATAGTGTGAATCACATGATGATGTGAACTATCGATGTTAATCACATGGTGATGTGATCTAGATTATTGACTCTAGTGCAAGTGGGAGGCGAAGGAAATATGCCTAGAGGCAATAATAAAGTTATTATTTATTTCCTTATATCATGATAAATGTTTATTATTCATGCTAGAATTGTATTAGCGGAAACATAATACATGTGTGAATATATATTGACAAAGCAGTGTCACTAGTATGCCTCTACTTGACTAACTTAGTAATCAGAGATGGTTATGTTTCCTAACCATGAACAAAGAGTTGTTATTTGATTAACAAGGTCACATCATTAGTTGAATGATCGATTGACATGACCCATTCCAGTAGCTTAGCACCGCGATCGTTTAGTATGTTGCTCTTGCTTTTATCCATGACTTATACATGTTCCTATAACTATGAGATTATACAACTCCGTTTACGGAGAACACTTTGGGTGCTACAAAGCGTCCTGGCATAACTGGGTGATTATAAAGGAATACTCTGAGTGTCTCCAAAGGCGGATGTTGGGTTGGCGTATTTGAGATTAGGATTTGTCACTCAGATGTCGGAGAGGTATCTCTGGGCCCTCTCATAATGCACATCACTTAAGCCTTGCAAACATTGCAACTAATGAGTTAGTTGTGAGATGATGTATTACGGAACGAGTAAAGAGACTTGCAGTAGCGAGATTGAACTAGGTATTGGATGCAAGCGATCGAATCTCGGGCGAGTAACATATCGATGACAAAGGAATGAGCATTATCTATTTATCGGTCGACCGATAAAGATCTTCGTAGAATATGTAAAGAACCAATATGGGCATCGAGGTCCCGCTGTTGGTTATTGACCGAGGCGATATCTAGGTCATGTCTACATAATTCTCGAGCAAGGAATCCATGTGTACTTACAGGTTTTGATGGTGGGTTATATTATGAGTTTATGAGTTTGGATGTACGAAGGAGGTTGAGTCCGGGATGAGATCAGGGGACATGGCGAGAGTCTCAAATGGTCGAGCGTAAAGATCGATATATTGGGCGACTATATTGGAGTTCGGAAAGGTTCGAGTCATTAGAATAATTATAGAATCTGGGAGAGTCGCCTTGAGGGAAGTATTGGGCCTTAATGGGCCATCAGGAAAAGGAGGGAAGGGCCGAAAGGCAGCCTGCCTCTGTAGTCTAGTCAGGTGGACTACAGGGGGGGCACGCTTCTTCCTTCTCCTTCTATCTTCCTTTCCTAGTCTCTACTCCTAATACATGGAAGGACTACTAGTTGGACTAGGAAGGGAATCCTCTCGGTGGGAGTAGGACTCTGTTGGCATATAGAGAGGGCGACCTCCTCCTCTCTCCCTTCTTTATATCACGAGGCAGGGGCACCCATGAACACACAAGTTGATCCTGGAGATCGTTCCTTAGCATTGTGCAGGTGCCCCCTTCCACCATGTAATCCACCTGGATGTACCGTCGCCAAAGCTTAAATGAACTACTGCAGAGTGAAACATCAAGATCGTCCTGCCACGCCGTCTTGTGAAACTCTCCCTCGACACTCTCTTTGGTCGGAGCCGAGGGGCGTCGTCAATGTGCGTGTGTCCAGAACTAAAGGGCCGAGATGCTGGCAGCTAGGATCGGTCGGATCGTGAGGAGATCGTCTGACTACTTCCTCTACGTTGTGATCGCTTCCGCTTGGTCTCACGGTCACGTAGACTACCTCTCCCCTCGTTGCTATACATGATCATGATCTTAGGTGTGCGTAGGAAATTTTTGAAAGTACTCGTTCCCAGAAGGAAGGGCCACCCTCTTGGAGGGCCTCATGGGCCGTGGGGAAAGAACCAGCCCTTGGAGGCTGGCACCCCACTTGAGCCTCTTTAAAGTTGGGGAGAAACCTAGGCGCCTTGGCAGGGGGCAAGCAGCATCCCCTCATCTGGGGGGGGGCCCCTTCCCCTTCCCTATAAATAGAGGCGATGGGAGGCTGCATACCACATCCAGGCAGCCCCACCCTCGCAACACCTCCTCCCTCCGATTAAGAGCTTGTGAAGCCACAGCCAGATCTTGCCCTCCATCACCCCCCGCCATCGTCTGCTTTGTTGGAGCTCTCTTTCTCAACCTCTAGATCCCCTTGTTGGATCAAAAAGAGGAGCGTCACCGCCGTATGTGTGTTGAAGCATTGGAGGTGCCGTTAAGATTCGGCGCTAGGATCATCGGTGATTTGGATCACGGACAAGTGCGACTCCATCAACACCGTTCTTGAAAGCGGCTTCCGCTCGCGATCTACAAGGGTATGTAGATGCACTCCTCTCTCTCATTGCTAGATGACTCCATAGATTTATCTTGGTGATGTGTAGAATTTTTTTATTTTATGATAATCCCCAACATGAGGGTCTTGATCTTTTCGGAGAATCTTGAAGGTCAGAAAGAACTTGTAGGCCAGCTTGGCTTTTATGCAGTAACTGTGGAAGTTGCATCTGGTGTAACTTGAGCGGGGCCGAGTCGCCCACACAGAAGCTAGCAGCTCCGTGCGATGGCGTCGGCACTGCTTCTTGAAAGTCTTGGGTGCATTGAACTTGTTCTGCTGGACTTGCTATGTTGGCGCCCAGTCCAGTGCTCGGTGTGAGCAGGCGCCGTCTTATCGTCGAGTCACCATGCCACCGAGATTGGGATCGGTGCTGTA
>JAHHZJ010002173.1:0-31716 GCA_021437245.1 Aegilops speltoides
CCGCTCTAAATCCGCCCAGCAAGAATATAGATTCCGCACAGGAAACAACAATACCCCAGAAAGTTCCGAAGACAACCCCCTCCAGCAAGACTCGGCGTAGGAGGATGCAGAAGCAAGCCCTCACCAGAGGGCGGCAGACGAAAAGGCTGAGTATCATAACAATATACCTCCCTCCGAAGACGAAACAAGCCTCAATGACGACGAACTCGTCGCACCCGAGGACCCCGTCGAACAAGAGCTCTTTAAACGCAGGCTCATCGCTACAGCAAGAAGCCTGAAGAAGGAAAAACGGAAGCTCAAAACAGCGGAAGACACGCTCCGAATAAGATGGAGCAAAGTACTCAAAACCGCAGATAAATACGGTAATGGCCACAAATCGAAGAGCTACCCGAAGCGTAAGCTGCTTCCAGAATTCGACGAGGAGGCCATAGAGCCCCCACCATCCAATGGCCCAGCCAGGTCCATCTACGGACCCAAAAAGAAAGCCCCAAGCAAAGCAACACCTCAAGTGTCCGACGGTAGCGGCACATACAAATCTGGCGCCGCACACCCACCATGTTTCACCGGCGAGGTCTTGGATCATAATTCGGCGGGGTTTAAACCCATAAACATAGAGGCCTACGACGGAACAACAGAGACCACAGGTGCGGATAGAAGATTATATCTGCATATACATATGGCCATAGGAGGCGATCTCACGCCATAAAATACCTACCCCTCAAGCTCAAAGGGCCAGCCCGTCATTGGCTCAAAAGCCTCCCGGCTCTTGTTGGAAGTTGGGAAGAGCTCGAGGAAGCGTTTAGAGCAAATTTTCAATGGACTTATGTCCGTCCTCCGAATCTGAGATGATTTAAGTCATATAACTCAATAGCAGGAGAGTCGTGCGGAAATTCGGAACAGGTTTCTTACCAAAAGAACCAAATAGTCATTGTCCGGGAGGTGAAGCCTTAGCAGCTTTCAAGCACAATGTCCGAGACGAATGGCTTGCCAGGCACCTCGGTCAAGAGAAACCGAGGACAATGACCGCATTAACAAGCCTCATGACCCGCTTCTATGCGGGAGAGGATAGCTGGCTAGCAAGAAGCAGCACTAGCGACCCAAGTACATCCGAGATAAGAGATGGAAACGGAAAATCACGGCGCAGAAAGGAGCAGCGCCGGAATAAAGAGAAAAGCCAAAAGAGCATGGCAATTAACGCCGGATTCAAAAGCTCGCGGCCCAATCATAAAACTCAGCCCCTCAAGGATGGCGGTGATGAGCTATCTAACCTACATAAAATTCGGGTCGGATATGTCAAATCCACGATTACCGGGAAGGCCCATAAATCACACCCGAGGATTGTTGGGTTTTCAAACAGTCCGGCCGATTAAGCGCCCGAACACAAGGGGCTCGGCGCGTCAGCGAAGAAGATAAACCCGCCCGACAAGGCGCGAAAAACAAAAGACTTTCCCACAAGGGGTCAAAGCGATAAACTCACTTCGTGTGAGGACACGGAAAAATAGTGCGGCACTTTCTAAAAGAGCCGCACAGTCCAGCCAGACAGACCATAGGATTGGATATCAAAACCAATCACTTTCGACCACAGACTACTCGAAGCGTTGAAGCAGCGGGGCGGACTCCCGATATTAAATCCGATCATAGGCGGATTACAATTCACAAACGTCCTAATGGGCCGAGGCGATGACAAACACTGCTATATTCAAACACAATCCGTCGGATGGGGATAGACCCTACCAAAATTGACACTGGCCGCACTTCCTTCAAAGGGTGGCGCGAGCCCTTTCCCAAGTGCAGGCTCGGTATTACTAGAAGTGCGTGTTCGGATCGCGAACAACTTTCGGCGCGAAAAATTAATTTTCCATATCGTCCCGTTTAAAAGTGCATATCAAGCCTTTGTTGGGATGAAAAGGCTTTTTGTCGCTTCACGCCATACCGCATTACGCGTCCCTTACACTTAAGATGCCGGTCCACATGGCGCCATTTCGGTCACGAGGTCACTTAACGCGACCCGGACTCGGATAGACGAATCCGGACTCAGCGGGCTAGGGGCTCCCTAGCCGCATACCCTCTCACAAGGGCTGCGCACAACAATGACCAGCGGTTTCATATAAACCTTGCTTTAATTATTTATATTTATTCTTTTGCATATTTTTGCACGAACCGTTTCTAAAACTAAGCGTTCCTCTTTTTCTGAGATGAACAACGTGCTTACCGTCGGAGATAACGGCGCAGCGGAGACCTGGCGCGAGCGTGCAGTAGGGACTCGTTGCAAGGATTCTTTTTAGATTAAGACCTGCGTGAGACCTTTTTATCACCGTCTCTTGTTGTTACTCTCAATGGCTTCTTCCTATAGCCAAAGCGGGCTGATGCTTTGGCATCGGCGCGTCGAAGACCATGCCGTGCACTGGACACTAGGGGCTTAGGGCATAATTCCGCCATTATTATAAAGTCCGAACACCTTCGGAGTGTTGGCGTCTCGAGTTAGGCATTATATGCATCGAGTTCGAATCATGTCTTTGGTCAAATGTTGGGTTTGCCCGGCTCACGTGTTTTGCTGCCTTACGTTCCGTATCATCGGCTAACGCGGCACCGGAGAACTCTGCGATTGTGCCCCGTTAATTTGGCGAGCACCTCGAGAGAAAGCGGCCCGATGTCATGATGCAGCGAGTCCGTCGACCACTCGATTGACTATCGGAATGTTTAGAATTCCCGCTTTGGCGAAGGGCCGTTTCGGTCAGCACATCGCACCCGAATCCGGAGATGTGCGGTGTCATCGAGAGGATATATCGTAGCCCCACCCTCGAGCTCCATGGCTAAGTGAAAGAGATAAAGCATTATAGTCCGGATTGCCTCATTCGCTACGCTATCACCTCCTTATAACAGGACCGAGGCGTCGGATTAAGTGTGAAAACGCTATTTTGCGAACATCCCAGCACCTTGTGCAAGGGTGTTTGGCCGGCGCATCTTTCGGGTTATACACAAGTATACGTGGCGGCCAGACGGAGAAGTTTTACTACTTGGAAGCACAAGTAAAAAGCATTCATACTATAATCATTGATCTACAAGTTGATGCGTTCAATTGAGCGTTACATTTTTGAGCACTGCGACTCTATTACCGGCGCCACGCATAACTTCCCGAAATAATGCTCGGCGAAGCGGTTTCTATCCGAACCACTGGCGGCAACAGCGGTGGTGTCCATCTCCGGACATCTGCGCCTTCACGGGCGAGCCATCCATGGCGCCCTCGATGCAGGCCGACCGTTTCATCTCCTTGATGTGCGGCACGCCCAAGGAATTGCTGCGATGAAGCCAAAGTAGCTCGTCGCCTTGGACCTCTCGGCGGACATGGGCCACGATGTCGATCATGGCAGTCTGGACGAGTCTATTTAGTTCGGCCCATTCGCCAACCTGTCGTCGGCGGAAGAGGGCGATCCGGTTGTGGGAATTGAGACCAATATAACTCTTAGTCTCGTGATCCCCCAGCTCCGGAAGTGCTTACGCGGCATCGGCCGCTTTTCGCAGCCAGGTCCATATCGGATCCTCCGAACTCCACGACCGCTCAAATTGAGCATACTTGGCATCCATAAACCGGCGGCGCATCGAAAAGGCTTGCCGGCGCGATCTCTCCGGCTTGGCGCAGCTCCTCCTTCATAGCCCGCATTGCAGGCGGGCATCCTTAACCGGCGGTGGCCTTTTTAGGTCTTCCCGCTCCGATAACGCTCCTTTTCAAGAGCCTCACTGCGGTCGGTAGCATCCTTTACTTTCGCGGCCAATTCGGCCACCTCCGCCTGCTTAGGCGGTCGCGCGCCTTTTTGGCTTTCAACTCCTCGGCCGCCCTTGAGGTAGCCGCGTCACTCCTTCGGGCTTGCTCCTTAGCTAGAGCAAGTTCGGCCCGAAGGTTCTCCACAGCAGCAGCACTGTCTGTAGAAACAACATATAACGTATCAGAGGCGGGGTTTGACCCACTCAACAAAGCGGCTGCGGAGAACTATCTTACCTTGCGACTCGTCAAGTCGCCTGTTGACAAGTGCGATGTCCTCATCTGCCACGTCAAGTTGCCGAGCTAGCTCGGCAAACTCACTAGTCCGGCTAGCCCCCGGACCATCCGCCACCTGCATAGGAACGACGGACTTCAATTCATTAGATTTCGATCCTCAGTACGCTGTCGTTGCCGACAACCTACCGAGTCTCAGGGGCTACTATCTATATAGGGCGCATTTTTTATATGCAAAACTGTTAAAGGACAAAGGGGTGCACCATTTTTGCATACCTCAAATCCCGCCAGCAAGCTCATGGTGGCATTACGCAATCCGCTTTCATCGGACGAAATCCTTCCAATCACCATACGCATTAACGCACGGTGATCTTCTGAAATAGACGCCCTCTCAAGCAGACTCTTGAGTTCTCAGGCGGACTCGGTGGTTGCCGAACTCTGGCCCCTCGGACTCGGGGCGCCCTCGCGACGACACCGAGGCTCTTTGCCCCATCTGGCGGCGCTTCTGACGCGAGGCGTATCGCTCTCCATCATCTCGGAAGAAGGTCCCCGAAGATGAACTCATCGAGAAGGTTGCAGATCCGAACTGCGAAATAAATGGTTCGGTTACTGCGAAGCACAAATGAAGGTGCCGTTATTAATTAACCGCCTCTTTTATCGTACGGCTCGTTGGAAGCTGGTCCTTGGCGATGATTGCGCGTCCGGATTCTCTCAGACGCGGACCCCGGTGAGATTTCTTCCACGCTTAGGGGCTTTGGCCTCCGGATCTTGGAGGCGGTCCTCTTCCCTTTGAAGGAGGGGTTCTTGGTTCCCTCCTCTTGATGCCCTTCGGGCAAAGTATTAGCTCCTTTATTTCCCCGTCGCCCCCTGTCAGGCGCAACCTCCAACATTCTGACCAGCACGGGCTCCAGTGCGGTCTCTGGGAGGGGGGCCGAACACCTTATCAGCCTTGATCGCACCACCCATTCCTGTAAAGAACGAAGGGTCAGGAGACGAACTTTTGAAAGGCATGCAAATAGAATGTCCAGACTCTGAGCTATTTACCTGAGTATCCGGGCGATCGCGGCTTAGGCCTGCGTCCTCGGCCAAATCCGGACACGCTACCTGCGGTCCGAAGAACAACTTGTACATCTCTGTGGGTGACGCACCCATAAAATGTTGGAGAATACGAGGTCCCTCTGGATTGTACTCCCATAGACGGAGAGGACGACGTTTGCAGGGCGGAAGATGCCTGATTAGCATAACCTGCATCACCTTGATCAGGTTGATCTCCCTCGTTTGGAGGTCTCGAATCCGGCCCTGCGGTGAAGGCACGTCTTGGACGGCCCAGTTGAGCCTTGATTGACCCACGACATCGTTGCCGTGGAGGTCCCGGGCGGAATGAGGGCGGCGGCTTTGCTTGCTGCCCCTTGGAGCGATGATGTAAAACACACCTGCTGCCACAATCCCAGTTCCTCTTGGAAGGAACCTTGAGCCACGGGCATCGACCTTCTTGCTTCTGATCGCCCGCCGCCTCCGCTTGGCGCCCCGATCATCTTGGCTCCACCTTGAAGGTTTTCAGCCATAGGCCGAAGTGGGGATGACGCGGAGGAAGGCTTCGCAGACAATAATAAATGCGGAGATGTGGAGGATGGACTCCGGAGCCAAGTCGTGGAAATCCAGCCCGTAGTAGAACAGGAGCCCTCTCACGAAGGGATCCGTCGGGAAGCCTAATCCCCGACGGAGGTGAGATACGAAAACGACGTATTCGCCGGGCTCGGGGGTTGGCACGGCCTGCCACAGGGCAGCAACTGTCAGCGAAACTTCATCGCCGGTGCTTGGCCTCACGCAACTTCAATATGTCCTCCTCCGTGACGGAGGAGGGCATCCACCGGCCCTGGAGGTCGGAACCGGACATTGTTGAGGATCCGAGGCGCTCGAATCTAAAGCTCTAGGGGTTGGAACTGGGAGCGGAGGAAAGATTCGATGCGGGATTGAAGAACAAGGACAGGCCTTGGTCCTCTTATAAAGGGGGAGAAATACCAAGGGCCGTCTCCGTGACCGTTTGGGATTCCCCTTCGATAGAGGAGGTGTGGCGACGGGAACGGTTGGGTTACCCACGCACGTATTGATGAGAATCCCGGAACAAGGGGAACATGATCTCTGCTTCGACAAGACGTGCCAAGGAAACCGCTTCGCTAAACGTGCTGAGGTGGAGTAGTAAAAAACGATTCAAACAAGGGCTTGGCTGCGGCGTGATGTCACGCCGCGTAATGCGTCAGCAGATTGAGCTAAGTGTATATTTTATTCTCTCTACGCTAGAATGTGGAATTTATTTTGCAGAGCCGGACACTATCCTGGTGTTCATTACCTTCTCCGGATTATTCAAGGGAGGAACCCACCTTGCAATGCCGAACATTATGCACGCGGACTTATCGTCATTGAAGACTGGTTCGGGAGCTCTTGAGGAGTCTGGACTAGGGGGTGTTCGGACAGCTGGACTATCAATATCCGCGGACTCCCATATTACGAAGATGGAAGATTGAAGACTCGGCTCGTGTCGGAAGGTACTTTCCTTGGCGTGGAAGGCAAGCTTGCAATCTGGATATGTAGATCTCCTACCATTGTAACCGACTCTGTGTAACCCTAGCCTCTCCGGTGTCTATATAAACCGGAGGGCCTTACTCCGTAGGACGAACATTACATCTCAACAATCATACCATAGGCTAGCTTCTAGGGTTTAGCCTCCTTGATCTCATGGTAGATCTACTCTTGTACTACCCATATCATCAATATTAATCAAGCAGGACGTAGGGTTTTACCTCCATCGAGAGGGCCCGAACCTGGCTAAAAACATTGTGTCCCTCGTCTCCTGTTACCATCCGCCTAGACGCACAGTTCGGGACCCCCTACCCGAGATCCGCCGGTTTTGACACCGACAGTACCAGTCTCTTCGAGCTCGCTGTCGGGGATCTGGAGCTTCTTGAGCACCGCGGAGGAGATCAGATTTAAACCGGCCCCGTCGTCAACCAGCATCTTTGTGACTTTGAGGTTGCGGATAGTTGGTGAAACCAACATCGGCGAGCACCTGACCGCAGTTATGCGATCAGGGTGATCCTCAGCATCAAAGATGATGGACGTGCTGGACCACTTCAGGGGCTTGCGCGACTCAACTGACGGTTCTGCTGCATTAACTTCAGGCACCCACTATTTGAGCTGGTAGTGCGAAGTAGGCAGAGAAACACCGCCGTCGACGCACAAAACCTCTGTTGCCTTCTGAAACTCCTGCTCGTTGGCCTCATCCTCATCCATCTCTTCATCTTCGTCTTCGTCTTCATCCTTGTCGCGGCCACGGGGAGGCCTGTCTCCTTGCCGCTGCTTGGCCTTGCCGCGGCGCCCTCCCCGGTCGGGACGCTTCTTGGCGGATCCTCCACCACCTTCTTGGGCCTTCTCCTTGTCGCGGCGCTCGTACTCAGCTTTCTGTAGCTCAACAAGCTGCTCAACCTTCTTACAAGTCTGGAGATCATGGCCCTTGGTGCGGTGGATCTTGCAGTACTACTTGCCGGAGCCGTCCTGCTTGTCGGCGGCCACCACAGCCTCGCCGGAGTCACCAGCTTTGGCCTTCTCGGCGCCACATCCGCTGCCGGACTGCTTGACCACTAGCACATCCTTAGCTTCCCTCTTTCTGTTATTTCGCCTCCGGTTCTTCTTTGCCGGGGCGGCATCCTCACTGTCAGATCCTTCTGCTCCTGTGTTCTCTCCAGGGAGTTTCCTCCCCTCCTCAGCACGTGCACATTTGTCGGCCAGAGCATATAGCTCGCTGACATCTCTGATTTTGCACATCGCCATCTCCTCCCTCATCCTGCGGTTACGCACGTTCTGATAGAACGCGCTGATAACCGCGGCAGGGTGGACGTCTGGGATGTTGCGCTGCACTTGGCTGAATCTTTGAATGTACTTGCGCAGGGGTTCTCCTTCTTTCTGGGTGAGCAGATGAACATCGCTCTCCTGGCCATGGGGCTTGTGGCCGCATGTAAAGGCGCCGACAAACTGATGGCACGGATCTGCCCATGAAGAGATGGAGTTGTCCGGCAAGTGCATGAGCCAAGATCTGACGTTGGGCTTGAGCACCAGCGGGAAGTAGTTGGCGAGGATCTTCTCGTCGCGCCCCCCGGCAGCTGCACGCGATGGTGTAGGCGCTAAGGAACTATGCGGATGTATCCTGCCATCGTACTTCTCGGTACATCGGCGAAGTTCTTGTATCTTTGGCCCTTTGGACCTGCCGCAGCTCACCAGTGAGCGCAGGGCAACCTACGCGTCGGCAAGTCGCTGGTTCCCCTGGCGCATGCATATCAACATGGGCCCAGCGCTGTCGGTGACGCCGCGCTTCTCTTGACGCTCGTCACGGTACAAGCGTCTTCTTGTCGTCGTTCTTGGAGAACTTGACGCTGATCGCGACGAGCTCGCGGGTCCGACGACGTGGTGGAGTCGGTGTCGAGGTTAGCCCGCGAGTCGGAGATCTTGGCCTTGAGCGGGAGTGTGCAGTGGTAGCACCCCACGGTCTTGTCGGCGTCGGCTTGTGCCTGGGCGTCTTGCCGGGGCTTCGACGTGCTCGGTTGCCGGGGCTTGTCGCCGTTGGCGAAGCCGATAAGGCTCTGAATGGTGGCCCTCCAATCGTCGATCTTGTCTGGCGCTGGAGGGTAATCTAGAAGCAGTTGGGCTCGGGCCAGCGCTTCCTCTGGAGTCTTGGGCGGCGGTGGCGAATGACGCGAGGAGCGGGATATGCTCAAACTTCTAACAGTGTTAGAAGGAGCAACATCTCGTCCAGGCGACCGTACCGCGCTCGTGCCAACATGTTGACGCGCATGTTGGCCTTGAGCGTCCCGCGATCCACCTACTTGGCCTTGTTCCAATGCGAGTACGGTGCTTGGAGCACCATGGCGTTGTCGATCCCGCACCTCCTGGGAGGGGTGCTGTCACATCCCTAGCTTCTCGGTATGCACTAGGCTAGCCCTTCATGTGAGCATCATGTTTAAATTTATGGATTTGGAATTGAGGGAATTCTCAAAGGCTCAAAATGAAATAAAGGGCAAGAACCCTAAAAATTTCATTCAATGAATCAAAAATGCTTTTCATTAATATACATTATTTTTGGCAAGGGCTTAAACCCAAAACAAAAAATAATGAACATTTTTTGAAGAATAATTTTGGGCACCGAATTTAAATCATATTTTATTTGAATTTGGAATTATATTCCTAATATATGGAATATATTTCAAATAACCCTGAGTTATTTTATGTGCATCTGACCTAGTCCAAAGTATGTGCATAAAAACATTCAGATTAGTTCGGCACTATTTTCAGTTCATGTGAATTTGCAAGCAGTGGCAAATATTAAATAAAAACAGAAAAAAAGAATTGAAACAGAAAGGAAAAACAGAACGCACTGGCGGCCCGCAAGCTGGCATGGCCCAGCTCTGTCTGAAGACACTGGCGGGCAAAGCCAGCCCAGCCCAGCTCCACCTCCCTGTCGTCTTCCAGCTCCTGCCAGTGGGCAGGAGGGCGTGTGGCCGCGGCGCGCGTGCACGCGCCTCGCCACCTCCTGCTTGCCGCCGAGGGCCTGGGCGCCTCTGGCGTTGCCATGCAGACCCCCCTGGACGCTCCCCGACTGCCCTCACTCTCTCCCGAGCTCTTTCCCTCCTCTGCTCTCTCTCCCTCTCATGCCCGAGCACAGCCCTCGCCACCGACGCCAACCACCGCGGCCACAGGCCCTCCCCCGCCTCGCCGACGTGTCCATGGCCTCCGCTTCGACGCCCTCATCTCCCCGTCGACTCACTCGACGCCGGATGCCTCAAAACACCATCACCGGCCTCTTCTTCATCGCCGGCCGCCGCGGATCCCCATCGTCGACTCGTCGCCGTCCGGCCTTCCTCCAGCCCGCTTCGACGTCTGCTGCAACCGCCGTGAGCCACCGAACCTTTCCCCCTCTCCGTTCTCGCTCTCGTGCGCCGTAGCCGCCACACCTTGCTCGGCCGTACGCGCCGCCGCCTATGACTGCCCCCGACGAGTCTCCGGCCACCTAGCGGTCCGGCCGTCGTGCTCAACTCCCTTCCCGCGCCACGTAGAGCACATAGGTGACCCGCACGAGCCTCCCCGGCCACCATAGCGTCGACCCCGAGCTCACCCGAGCTCCGGCATCCGCCAAGGTCGACGCCGGCGACAACTCCGGCCACCCCCGTACCCACCTGTAAGAACATGCGGTGCCCCCATGTTTGGTTTTGGTAATTGATGACAATCTCTATGGACTAATGGTTGCCTTGAGTTATATTTGAAGGTTTTGTCCATAGGCTTTTCTTGGAGTACATGTGTTGGTTTCAAGGAGAGTTTGTGTCGACCAAGGTGCTATTCAAGGAATTATCCAAAGATTGGTCATTTGAGAGTTGAGCTTATTGCAAGCATGTCTTGAAGAAGAAGACTGTTTGATCATTCATGTTCACCTTCAAGACATCATCCAAATGAAGAGAGTTGGAAAGACTCAAGGTTGATCAAGATTAAGTCAAGAGTGAATCAAGTTGATCAACACACAAAGCGTACAAGATGTACTGAGAGGATCAAGTGATCCCATGGTATAGTAAGCATTGTCCATTACGCTTTGTGTACTAACCCATGGTCTTCGTGAGAGTTCTTGTGGGGTTAGGTTGCGGTGTGCAAGTTCAAGTGAACCATCACGAAGAGATCAAATGCTTGAAGCTTGCCGTCCATTGTGGTGACAATGGACTTGTGAAGATGTCGGAAGAGTGGCTCACCCATAGTGGAGTATGGGGAGCAATCAACTAGTCTTCACCGAGCCAGCGCAATCAAGAAAGGTAGTCCAACTTGAGGGAGTCAAGATCGTCATCATCTAGCTCAAGTGGACCATGTGCAAGGCAAAGGTTTGCCCTTGATAGGTTTTCTATTTTACCGGTCTCATGATGGTAGTTGGGAGACCGGGTTATAGGATCGATTGCCGTACTATCAAGGGGGGCTCTCGATGAGTAGCTTGATCGTATCATTCGTAGAGAGCTCAAACCTTTGCATCGTTGCATCATATTTCTTGGTTCTTGTTTGGTTCTCTTTGTGAGTTTTGGAGCTTATGGTCATCTTGTTGACAAGCTCGAGTTCATCAGCGGAGTTCACATTCATCTTCTATGATGTTTTCGATGTTGGAGGTTATGCCGGTTCTTCTCTGTTGGAGGTTTCACTCCTCTATATGTTTGGCATACCTCCCGTGCCTCTTCTTACTATAACCAGTCGCTGTTTTGATGCTACTCGTTGTCTTGTTTCCAACAAGCTTGAGTTTGCTCAATTCAGACTCATATGCGAAGTTATGGCAGTTCTGGTTTTATTGATTCCGTCTGTTGTCTTTAGCTGCGTTTTGTAGGTATCCTTTGTGCTTCTTCCACTGGGTTTGCGGTAGTCTGCTCCACGGGCGGTAGTACCGCAGCGCTCTTGATAATACCGTGGCTTGCAGCGGTAGTACCGCAGGGTCCTGATAATACCGCTCCGCTGGGCGGTAGTACCGCGTATCTCGCCGCAACCCGCTGGTATGCGGCTGTTGAAGCGGATGTAATTTTTACATCCGTGCCCTCATGATAATACCGCGCCCACAACGCACGGTAATACCGCGCCCTGCGCAATGTAGTACCGTGTCGGGTTTTGCACCGTTTTTCTGGTCGCGGTAGTAGGCACGGATGTAGTCTTTTAGGGTGTTTACGCCTTGCGGTAGTACCGCATGTTTGGGGCGGTAGTACGCGCGTGCGATAATCTTGCCCTGCCAGCCTGCCCTAGCTACTTCTGTTGTCGCGGTAGTACCGTGGTCCTCCACGGTAGTACCGCTGACCTTCTTGATAATACCGCGTCTCGGTAGTGTAGTACCGCTCCGTCTGGGCTGAGAGGGTAACGGTTGGATTTTCCCCTCATATAAAGGGGTCTTCTTCCCCATTGGATCTTATCTTTTAGAGCTCGTGTTCTTCCCCATTGTTGACCTTCTTGAGCTTGCTAACTCTCAATCCCTCCATGGATTCTTGCTAGTTTTGAGGGAAAGAGAGGAGATCTAGATCCACGTTTCCACCAATCACTTTCTCCTCTAAGTGAGGGAACCCCTTGGATCTAGATCTTGGAGTTCTTCGTGTTCTTCTTTCGTTTTTCCTCTCATTTTCCTCCCTAGCATTAGTTGCTTTGGTGGGATTTGGGAGAGAAGGACTTGGGCACTCCGTGTGCCCTTGCCATTACATTTGGTGCATCGGTTTGAGTTCTCCACGGTGATACGTGGAAGTGAAGTTTGAAGCTTATTACTCTTGGGTGTTTGGGCACCCTAGAGCTTGTTCCTCTTAGGTGCCTTGGCGCCCTAGGCGGTTAGTGGTGTTGGAGCTCAATCATTGTGGTGTAAAGCTCGGGCAAGCTTCGGGTCTCCAATTAGGTTGTGGAGATCGCCTGAGCAATTTGACGGTACCAGTGACCGCCCCAAGGGTTGCCAAAGTGTCGGGTTCGTAACCGCCCCAAGGGTTGCCATTTATGCGGGTTCGGTGACCGCCCTCAAGGGTCCCTTAGTGGAATCACGGCATCTTGCATTGTCGAGGCGTGAGGAGATTCTGGTGGCCCTAGTGGCTTCTTGGGGAGCATTGTGCCTCCACACCGCTCCAAACGGAGATTAGCATCCGCAAGGGTGTGAACTTCGGGATACATCGTCGTCTCCGCGTGCCTCGGTTATCTCTTACCCGAGCTCTTTACTTATGCACTTTACTTTGTGATAACCATATTGTTTCTTGTCATATATCTTGCTATCACCTAGTTGTTTATCTTGCTTAGTATAAGTTGTTGGTGCACATAGGTGAGCCTAGTTGTTGTAGGTTTTGTGTTTGACAAATTAACCGCTAGGTTTATTCCGCATTTGTTCAAGCCTAAACCGTAATTATTTTAAAGCGCCTATTCACCCCCCCCCTCTAGGCGACATCCACGATCTTTCAATTGGTATCAGAGCCTCGTCTCTCTGTGTTAGGCTTAACCGCCTAGAGAGTAAAGATGTCGACTAGGGATTAGGATTCTCGACACTCTTAGTTTTGATGGCACAAATTTTGATGTTTGGGTAATTCGCATGCTTAATCTCTTTAGGGTCATGGACCCAAACTTAGAGCGAATTGTAGATATGGGTTTTTCTCCTCCAAAGGATCCTCAACGATTATCTTTAGAGGATGAGAAAAACTCTTATCTCAATGCTCAAGCTTCTAATGTGCTTTTTGATGCTTTGAGCAATGTAGTTATATTTCAACTCATGCCGTTCCGGGATGCTCATGAGTTGTGGACGAAGCTTCAAGATAAATATGGTGTGTCCAAGATTTGTGGGGATGATTGTTCTCCCTCCACCTCCGGTCGTATAGTCTTCTCAACTTCTTCTACTCCACCTCTATGTGGTTTGCCACAAGGTAATGATATGGTGAGTAGTGTTGGTCATTGCAATGATGATAGTATGCTTATTGTGGATGATCCTTCATCACTATCTTATTGCAATGCTCCCTCTTTGGGCTTTAACACTTCGAGCACTCCAAATGTTTCACATGCTTGTGTTGATAGTCCTTGCATATCATGTAGAAATTGCTTGACTAAATCTCATGATGATATGCTTGCTATATCTTGTTGCCATGATAAAAATGCATGTATTTCCTCGAGTTGTTGTGCTAACAATGTAGAGAAACCCAACACCGATGGAACAAGATGTGGTCTTGAATGGTGCTTCAAGGATCCTACATCATCATCTATTGCGTTTTGCCTTATGGCTAAGGCTTCAAAGGTATCTCCTACTTTGAAACCCAATATGTCTCTTGATGATGATGTTGATGCTAATGATGATGAGGATAATGATGAAGAGAATGACAATGTTGCCTCCTTAAAATTAAGGGAAATGGTTTTAAAGCTCTTCATAAAAATAAAATTGCTCGTTCAACTTCATGGAAATCATGTCCATTGCCATTGAGGGCAAGAAATATATTGATGAGTTGGAATCTCGTCTTGAGGAGCATGAGGTCACCATTGATAAAATGGAAAGTCATGGCGTGATTACGCTAATGAGATTGCGGACCTCTCTCAAGCTCTTGAACTTGAACAAACCACCAAGGAATCTCTTGAGGAGACTTTTGCTCTAGAATTATCTAGAGTGAGGGAATCTCGTGATAGAGCTCTTGAGGTGGCAAATGATTTTGAATCTAAAATGAGGAGCTTGAAGTTGCATGCTAAACTCCTTGAGGACTTTGAGCACCTCGAAAATGGCTCAAGGGTCATTAAGAGTGAGCTCATCAAACTCACCGAGTCTCATGCTCAACTTAAAGCTTCATATTCAAAAGAGCTTGCTAAGTTGTCTTCTCCTCTTGTTGCTAATGATGATGCTTGTGCTACTAACTCTATCTCTTGTGAAGCATCCATTTTGAAGGAGAATGTTGAGCTAAGGGCTCAACTTGAGTTGCTATCTAGCAATTATGGGAAATTGGAAGAAAGTCATGTAAAGCTCACAAGCTCTCATGATGATCTTCTAGTATCCCATAATGTGCTAAAGATAGCTCATGAGGCTATAGTATCAAGGTAACATCTAGTGAGCCTCATGTGGATACTAGCACTACTTTTTGTCAAAATGCTATATTGCCTTGTGCTAGTCCTCGTGATTCATCCATGCATAACATTGGTACATCTTGTGATGAATTGCTTTCCTTGCCTTGTTGCTCTAACAATGAAGCTTATACTTCCTCTAGTACTTGTGTTGATACTAACCATGTAGAGGAAATCAAAGAGCTCAAGGCCCAAGTCACTTCTTTGAAGAAAGACTTAGAAAAGTGTCATGAAGGGAAATCCACACTCAACAATATCTTGAGTGTGCAAAATCCCCATTGACAAAGGTGGACTTGGATTCAACTCAAATAAGAAGAAGAAGTCCAAGAGCAACAAGAAGAAGGGCCAAGAACAACTCAAGAATTCGGCCAAGATTATTTGCTTCAAGTGCAAAATTGAAGGGCATCATGTTAGATCTTGCCCATTGAAGAAGAAGTCCGTTAATGACAAGCAACAAGGGAAGAGGCCACAAGTTCAATCTCATGCTCAACCACAAGTTGAAGAAAGGCCACTTCCCAAGAAGACTCAAGTTCATGCTTCTCTTGTTGAGAAATCAAGTGAGAAGAAAATGAAGAGTAGCGTTGCTACTTATGTCGTGAGAAAGGTCACGTCGCTTCTTCATGCACTAGTGGTAACTTATCCAACCCAATTATTATTGATGATATCTATTCTCTTGGGAAGGATAAGGTTGGCAATGTGTTTGCCAAGTTTGTTGGTACTCAAAGTGGTTTGAAGCAAAGAACCATTTGGGTAGCCAAGCCTATTGTGACTAACCTCTTAGGACCCAACTTGGTTGGGGACCAACAAGCTCAAACTTGATCAATAGGTGATGGTGGAGGTCATTGGAGACTTGGCTACATTATGAAGAATTAAGGGGATTTCATCATTCTTATTGTCTCAAGCCAAGTCATTCGGATTATCTAGTTTCTATCTTATATCCAATGTTCCTCCTTGCGGTAACTCGTGCTTAAATTGTTTACATTGAAAGTTACTTGGCCCTTATCATGTTGTGGTTTTGTACCTTGCATGTGTTTGTATATGATGTGGCTCCAAATTGCCTTGTGTGTGTTGGTTTGCACATCATGTACATGTGTGTCATTCGTTGAGCCTTTTTTGCATCTTGTCTATTTCTTAGTTGGCTCTTGTGAGAGATTAATGGAATATCCCATTATGGGGGAGTGATGTGCTTTGTGCACCTCACAATCCTATAAATGTGTGTACATGAGGAATACCATCTAGTATTGATATTACAAGATTATCTAGTCGCTATGTGGTATGTCTTCTCATGAGAAATTCAAATTCTAAATAGTCCATTAATTATCTCTTGTTGGATCCTTTAATTGCCTCTTGTCTATCTTTAATTGGTATCACATTATGGGGAGTAATATGCTATGTGTATATTACTAGCCTAGAAAATGTGTACATTTGAGATATTGTCACCTAGAATTGATATTGTAAATTATCTTGTTCCTAGGTGGCATGTTAGCTCTACAAGTTGAATTTGCGTTTTGTTTGGTGTGAAGATGATGTCGGATATCCTTGTTATCTACCACCGGGAATTCTTTCCAAATACTTCTTGTCTTTTGACAATTGGTACTCACTTATATGTGGTAGAAATTATTGATCATCTTCACGTTGGCATTTGTTTTTTATTTGCCTTATCTCTTGCCAAGTTTGTGTCAACTCCCATTGCCTTCCTTGCCACTTGAGGATCTTGGTGTTTTCTTGACCTTGTCTAGTGTTTTCTAGATATAGTGAAAGTGGTGATCCCATCTTGTGCATTTTGTATTCAAATGCAAATTCTCTATAATGCACTAGTCTTGGGAAGCTATCCTATTTTCTATTAAACACTCATCTTGCGATCCTTTTCAAGTGTGTGTTTGTGGAAGGCAAGCCGTTTTGTTTTGGTACTTTGTGCCATCATGAAACTTTGTAGAGGGCTTGGTTTGTTTGGAACCATTCTCTCGTTTGGGAGTTTGACATCTTTCTTTTGAGTGTATCAATGGATATATCATTCCTTGATGTATCTTTTATGGATATCCTCAAGTGATGATTTATTCATTTGGTATCTTTTCTTCGCTTGGTATTTCTTTGTCTTTTGGTCTCGGTTCTTGAAAGTCTTGAGCATGCATATTTACTTCTTGTAGTTTCTTTGTCATGCTTTCTTTCTTTGACCCAATATATAGGGGGAACACCACCAAGTATCAAATTGGATGACATGTGCATGAATATCATTTTCATATCTATATGCACATATTTATGTGGAGTTTGTCATATGTATTGTTGGTTTTCTAACTCTTTGGTCCCAATGAGTTTGGGTACCATTTGTTTGTGTTGTTGTTCTAGGAACAAGTGGAGATGCATTGGATGCTTGACTCACTCACAAGGAAGGTGTTGTCACCATGTGCTTATTGGAGTCAAGCTAGTATGATCAATGAACTACTTTGTACCTTCAATTGGTTTCTACTACATCCTTCCAATGTTATCTCGGTAACAAGTATCTTCATATACTTCATGCACACATTTCCTACATCAACCTTGTGTAGGTTGTATCATGGCATGTTATCCATTCTTTCTTGTGATACTTGTTTCCTTTCTCAAAGCATCCCAACAATGATGTCTTGTTGCTAGTTGTGATGTCTTTGATGTTCGTGTGGTTGGAATTCATTTATATACAATAAGACCATATCTAGCCATGTGCTATGCTCTCAAGCAAATATCTTATTGGTATATGTATGACTTCCTTTTGGATATCTTGTTCCTTCTTGTTGTAATTATTTCGGGTGAACATCCTTCTTTGTAGATATATATCATCATGATTTTGTCTACCTAGAACCTTATCGCCTTTGAGAGAAATTACATCTCTAGATGATATCCTTTCTTTCACGTCCACCTTGTCTCTCTTTTGTTATTTCTTTGGTGGCTCCGTGAAAGCTTTTGCCTTGAGTCGTGTTTTATATCGTTGCATCTTGATGCACTCTTGGAGTGGTGAAGATTATTTTCCTCATGCTTATCTTTCTGAGCCTTTGCCATCTTAATTGGTATCCCTCGTCTTGATGAGGCTTTCTTCTTCTATCTTCACCACGGGTTGTCACAAGCATTGGTTCTCTATATGCTTATTAGTAAGCTTGTGAACCCATTTGCTAGTTGTGTGTGGGAATGATAGGCCTTGCACGTGTGCCTCATACTTTGAAGACTTTATTGATGCTTAATGCTCTTCGCACATTAGTCTTCTCAAGTGCATTGCCTTGACTCACACACATCATTTTGGTTGAGCCCATTCTTAAGTTGTCTCTTTCACTTGTTGCTCAACCTTGTGTTTGTTACATGTACTAGGCTTAGTTTCCTATATGCTCACTTGCACTTGTTGTAAGTTTCTATTGATTTTGGGGGAGCTATGATCCTATTTTGTGCACTTTGTATCCAATTACAAAATTCTTATGTGTGCACAAATCATGGGAGCTTCTCTAGTTTCTTTAGAACGCTCCTATGCTCATTTGTGGCTCATAGGATCTTTGGTCTAGTTGGTTCAATTGATATCCGTTGATTGCTTGCTTCAATTGGTATCTTTTGATTTCTTGATTGCTTGTGTCTCTCTTTGTTATGTCCTTGTGGCATATCATTCCTTTAGCAATCTTGGAGCCTCAATATAGTTGGTCTTCCTCCAAGTTTTACCGTTGGATATGTGTATTGCATTGGTAGAAATACACAATTTAAGGAGGAACACCTTTTATATTGGCCTTCTAAGCTTTTCGCCCATTTTGGCAATCGATGCCAATGGGGGAGAAGTTTCAGAGAGTTTTGTGGAGAAGTTTTAGAGTTTTCTCCTTGCTTTGGTTTTGTTCCTTAGCATTTGCATCTCATACGCATGCATTATTGGTTGTTGCATTGCATGGTGGTGCATAATTCCTTGCATAAACTCTCTTGAAAGTGATTGTCATCAATTACCAAAATGGGGAGATTGTAAGAACATGCGGTGCCCCATGTTTGGTTTTGGTAATTGATGACAATCTCTATGGACTAATAGTTGCCTTGAGTTATATTTGAAGGTTTTGTCCATAGGCTTTTCTTGGAGTACATGTGTTGGTTTCAAGGAGAGTTTGTGTCGACCAAGGTGCTATTCAAGGAATTATCCAAAGATTGGTCATTTGAGAGTTGAGCTTATTGCAAGCATGTCTTGAAGAAGAAGACTGTTTGATCATTCATGTTCACCTTCAAGACATCATCCAAATGAAGAGAGTTGGAAAGACTCAAGGTTGATCAAGATTAAGTCAAGAGTGAATCAAGTTGATCAACACACAAAGCGTACAAGATGTACAGAGGGATCAAGTGATCCCATGGTATGGTAAGCATTGTCCACTACGCTTTGTGTACTAACCCATGGTCTTCGTGAGAGTTCTTGTGGGGTTAGGTTGCGGTGTGCAAGTTCAAGTGAACCATCACGAAGAGATCAAATGCTTGAAGCTTGCCGTCCATTGTGGTGACAATGGACTTGTGAAGATGTCGGAAGAGTGGCTCACCCATAGTGGAGTATGGGGAGCAATCAACTAGTCTTCACCGAGCCAACGCAATCAAGAAAGGTAGTCCAACTTGAGGAGTCAAGATCGTCATCATCTAGCTCAAGTGGACCATGTGCAAGGCAAAGGTTTGCCCTTGATAGGTTTTCTATTTTACCGGTCTCATGATGGTAGTTGGGAGACCGGGTTATAGGATCGATTGCCGTACTATCAAGGGGGGCTCTCGATGAGTAGCTTGATCGTATCATTCGTAGAGAGCTCAAACCTTTGCATCGTTGCATCATATTTCTTGGTTCTTGTTTGGTTCTCTTTGTGAGTTTTGGAGCTTATGGTCATCTTGTTGACAAGCTCGAGTTCATCAGCGGAGTTCACATTCATCTTCTATGATGTTTTCGATGTTGGAGGTTATGCGGTTCTTCTCTGTTGGAGGTTTCACTCCTCTATATGTTTGGCATACCTCCGTGCCTCTTCTTACTATAACCAGTCGCTGTTTTGATGCTACTCGTTGTCTTGTTTCCAACAAGCTTGAGTTTGCTCAATTCGAGCTCATATCACGAAGTTATGGCAGTTCTGGTTTTATTGATTCCGTCTGTTGTCTTTAGCTGCGTTTTGTAGGTATCCTTTGTGCTTCTTCCTGGGTTTGCGGTAGTATTGCTCCACGGGCGGTAGTACCGCAGCGCTCTTGATAATACCGTGGCTTGCAGCGGTAGTACCGAGAGGTCTGATAATACCGCTCCGCCGGGCGGTAGTACTGCGTATCTGGCCGCAACCCGCTGGTATGCGGCTGTTGAAGCGGATGTAATTTTTACATCCGTGCCCTCGTGATAATACCGCGCCCACAACATGATAGTACCGCGCCCTGGCCTTGATAATACCGTGTCGGGTTTTTGCACCGTTTTTCGGTCGCGGTAGTAGGCACGGATGTAGTCTTTTAGGGTGTTTACGCCTTGCGGTAGTACCGCATGTTTGGGGCGGTAGTACCGCGCGTGCGATAATCTTGCCCTGCCAGCCTGCCCTAGCTACTTCTGTTGTCGCGGTAGTACCGTGGTCCTCCACGGTAGTACCATGTGACCTCTTGATAATACCGCGTCTCGGGCGTGATAGTACCGCTCCGTCTTGGGCTGAGAGGGTAACGGTTGGATTTTCCCCCTCATATAAAAGGGGGTCTTCTTCCCCATTGGATCTTATCTTTTAGAGCTCGTGTTCTTCCCCCATTGTTGACCTTCTTCGAGCTTGCTAACTCTCAATCCCTCCATGGATTCTTGCTAGTTTTTGAGGGAAAAGAGAGAGGAGATCTAGATCCACGTTTCCACCAATCACTTTCTCCTCTAAGTGAGGGGAACCCCTTGGATCTAGATCTTGGAGTTCTTCGTGTTCTTCTTTCGTTTTTCCTCTCATTTTCCTCCCTAGCATTAGTTGCTTTGGTGGGATTTGGGAGAGAAGGACTTGGGCACTCCGTGTGCCCTTGCCATTGCATTTGGTGCATCGGTTTGAGTTCTCCACGGTGATACGTGGAAGTGAAGTTTGAGAAGCTTATTACTCTTGGGTGTTTGGGCACCCTAGAGCTTGTTCCTCTTGGGTGCCTTGGCGCCCTAGGCGGTTAGTGGTGTTGGAGCTCAATCATTGTGGTGTAAAGCTCCGGGCAAGCTTCAGGTCTCAATTAGGTTGTGGAGATCGCCTTGAGCAATTTGACGGTACCGGTGACCGCCCCAAGGGTTGCCAAAGTGTACGGGTTCGTAACCGCCCCAAGGGTTGCCATTTATGCAGGTTGGTGACCGCCCTCAAGGGTCCCTTAGTGGAATCACGGCATCTTGCATTGTCGAGGGCGTGAGGAGATTCTGAGTGGCCCTAGTGGCTTCTTGGGAGCATTGTGCCTCCACACCGCTCCAAGCGGAGATTAGCATCCGCAAGGGTGTGAACCGGGATACATCGTCGTCTCCGCGTGCCTCGGTTATCTCTTACCCGAGCTCTTTACTTATGCACTTTACTTTGTGATAACCATATTGTTTCTTGTCATATATCTTGCTATCACCTAGTTGTTTATCTTGCTTAGTATAAGTTGTTGGTGCACATAGGTGAGCCTAGTTGTTGTAGGTTTTGTGTTTGACAAATTAACCGCTAGGTTTATTCCGCATTTGTTCAAGCCTAAACCGTAATTATTTTAAAGCGCCTATTCACCCCCCCCCTCTAGGCGACATCCACGATCTTTCACCACCGCCTGCACCACTCGACGCGCGAGTCCACCAGCGTCACGTAGATGCCCTCCGTCGGCCGTTTGGTCGCCGGATATGCAAACCCGAGGCTCGCCGCCGCGGTTGGCCTCGCCGGCGTCATGTCGCCGGTGGGGTTGACCCCGTTGATAGTTGACTTGGTGGGCCCAGTTTGACCCTGGATCACTGACGTGTGGGCCTCTGGCCACTAACTAAACTAGGATTAGCACTAGTTTAACACTAACTAATTTTAGTTAGTTAACTAACTACTGACACGCGGGACCCACCGGTCAGGTTTGACCTGGACCGGGTCTGTTGACCTGCTGAGGTCAGCATGACGTAGTGCTGACGCTGTAATTGTTTTCTGGGATTTTAAATAAATCAGAAATGATTTATTTAATTCAGAAAATATCCAAAACTTCTAAAAATCATAGAAAATAATCTATAACTCCAAATGAAATAAATTATATATGAAAAATGATCAGAAAAATCCAATCTATCCATCTGTACCATTTTCATGCATGTTAGAACAACTTTTCTTCACTGTTTAGGTCAAATCAATTAAATGGCATTTGAATTCCACATATGGAGTTTGGATTTGAACTTAGGGTTCAAACCAACTTCATTTAACTTGATGCTAGTTGCATTAGCTCAAATCACATCATATTGCCATGTCACATTCATGCATCATATTGTCGCATTGCATTGATTGTGTTCTTCCTTATTTGCCGTAATTGTTCCTCTCGATAGGCGTGTCTGCGCGATGTGATCGATGACACCGATGAAGAACTATATTATCTTGAAGTGCCGGGCAAGCAAAACCCCTTGTTCATTCGATAAAATCCCACTCTCTCGCTCCTACTCTCTTTTCTGCATTAGGACAACAACGTTTCAACTGTTACATGCTGCGGTAGTTGAACCCTTTATCCTCTGCATGACTGTCATTACCACAGTAAATAGATGAAACCCACTAGCATGAGTAGGAGTTGTTTGAGCCCTGATGTGCCTACTCATTCATGCTTGTTTGTCATGCCTGCTATTGCTTAGAGTTGTGTCAGGTCTGATTCATCGGGGATGAATCGGAGGTGTGTGAACATGTCCTACTGTTGAGAGCTAAGTGTGTGAACACGATTTGGTAAAGGTAGCGGTGAGAGGCCATGTAGGAGTACATGGTGGGTTGTCTCATTTGCAGCCGTCCTTAGGAACTGAGTTCTGTGTTTGTGATCCATGAACTATTACTACCACACATTGGGCTCCGGGCACTCCAAGCTCTCTCGACTTATTAATCAACTTGATCTCTGTCCAGGAGTTGCAACTAGTTTCTGGTGTTTGTAGGTAGTGTTAGTAGTCTACCAAGTGGCACCCGGTACAAGTGGGCTTGGGACAGACTAGGCACCTGATGTACGGTGTACCAAGTGGCACCGGATGGTGGGCTTGGGAACCTGCTCACATCGTTTGGGGCCGTGGCGACACCCGGCGGATCTCCTTGCGGATGGAACCTGAATAGGCGATAAACACTGGACGAGAGACTTGTGTGGTTAGTCGGTCGTGGCCGACTCCTCGCCCGGCTTCCGCTTGAAGGTTGCGAGGTACATGGCGTGTCTGAGGCGATAAGTGGCGACAACGTGTGTGAAGAAGTACACCCTGCAGGGTTATCATTATCTATTCGAATAGCCGGATTCCTCGGATATGGAAACTTGGACCCCTTGCATAGTTCATAGACAAGTGAAAGTGGATACTCTAAAATACGCAAGGTAAGCGTGAGTGCTATGTATGGCGTTCTCGTAGGGAGACGGGAGCGGATCCGTAGTGGAGTAATGATATGGTGAATATGTGGACTCGTGTGCGCCACCTCAAAAGAGTTACATACAGTCGTAGTTCAGGATAGCCATCGAGTCAAGCTGGCTTGCTGCAGTTAAACTCTATCGTCCCCTTTGTTGATAATGATGCATATGTAGTTAGTTCTGATGTAAGTCTTGCTGGGTACATTTGTACTCACGTTTGCCTATTTTATGTTTTTGCAGAGGGACTTCGGTCTCGGTAGTAGTTTCGCTTGGACTTCGACATTTAGCTTGTTACCTCAGCTACGATCTTGTGCCCTCGGCAGGATCTAGTAGATAGTTAGGCTTCTAAGCCTTTTCATTTGTAGATGTCTGTACTCAGACATGATAAGCTTCCGCTTGTGCTTGACTTGTATGCTCTGAATGTTGGGTCGTGAGACCCTTGTTTTTAATATCTCGCTCCTTAGAGCGTAATGAATACATACTTGAGTCGTAGAGTTATGTTGTGATGCCATGTTGTATTTACACATATCGAGCATATTGTGTGTATGTTTGAAATGCTTGGTATGTGTGGAATCTGACTATCTAGTTGTTTATCTTTAGTAGCCTCTCTTACCGGGAAATGTCTCCTAGTGTTTCACTGAGCCATGGTAGCTTGCTACTGCTCCGGAACACTTAGGCTGGCGGCATGTGTCCTTCTTCGTTCTGTATACATCCTTCAGGAAATGTCACGCGATGAATCTTGGAGTCTGTTAGCCCTTCTGCCCGGTTCACGAGTCCTGCTAGCCAGTGCTACTGACTGGATTCACTCGCGATGATCGACACGTTCGATCTTTGGGTCATGGATGCTGTCCTGTAAGTTTGTGCCACTTTGGGTTTACGACTAGCCATGTCAGCCGGGCTCCTTATCATATGGATGCTAGCGACACTATCATATACGTGTGCCAAAAGGCGCAAACGGTTCCGGGCAAAGGTAAGGCGACACCCGTGGGAATACCGTGTGTGAGGCCGCAAAGTGATATGAGGTGTTACATGCTAGATCGATGTGGCATTGAGTCGGGGTCCTGACAGCTTTGGTATCAGAGCTTGACTTCCTGTAGGATTACCAAGCCAAACTGGTCGAAGTTGAGTCTAGAAATGCTTTAGTTATATGTAGGGGAATTGATTGTGGGATGGAACGTAAGGCTCTTTTTACTCCTTATACCTCATGGCCTTCTGATCTGAGTCATCCTTTTCTCTTCTACGGGGTTTAGGAACTAGGCCTTCTCATCTACCTATCAGGATGACGTGTTACTAATCCGTAGACTTATAGGATTGATGGATTTAAGTCTCAGTTCAGTTTTACTACTTCCGTATGTTCATAACTATTGATCTCGAAACCTTGATATTGTGCTTCGGAGTGGCTATGCCACCATTTTTGTAGCATGCCTCCAATCTTTTGAGCATTTACAGCCGTTATCTTTGTCCGAGTCATCTGGGTTTCTAATGATCGATGCATTTGCAAATTCCTTCCTCCGTTCTGATGTCCTTTTAGGCCAGGTTAATCACACTAATTGCTGAGTTGAGGTACTCTATTGCCTCGACATATATGTTGGAGTTATTATTATGACCCTAGGTGTCTTAGAGGATCATCTAGTAATTTAGCCATGTCTTGTGTCCCAGTGTGATGATTCTGGCCATCATTCTCGAAAGCATCCCGTGATGCCATTTAGTTAGTAGGCTTTCTATTCCTGGGTTCTTGACCCAAGATTCACTCTACTTATCTCGTGTTGATAGTGTTGCTCGTACCTTTAGGATATTAGTCACCTTTGCGATAGTCCTCAATGTTCGTGGTATTTCCTTCTTCTAAATACCATGTACTACTTATGGCAGAAGTTCTTCGCTAAACCAAAAGATCACAACCAGAGTGCTCTTGATGAGTTCTTCTCTCTATATTGTGACTCTGCCAGTTCAACCTTTCTGCATGGGTTATTCGGAAGAAATATGTTGAACTCGTTCGACATGCTAGTCCATGCATCCACAACTCAGAAAATCATATGTTCTTTTGAGTTGTCCCATTTTAGTTGTCTTCCGACCCTCGTCTATCAATTGGTAGTCAAGAGTATGTGTGCATTCGTTCGCAGATGCCTACTACTCTTGTGGTCCGTCAAGCCATTCTATTCTGGAATGACCAGGAGAAACAAACTGCAGTACCTCATCCATATCCAGGGTTGGGTCAAAGCCGTTGTATTCCGCAGATCAAAATGCCAATCCAGCTTTTGCTCTGTTCTACCCTGGAGTATTACCATCTTTATATCAAGAATGTCATGGGAATTGCACACCATCCTATGAACTCTTGACATAGTGATACTTCTCGCCATCATTATTCATTTCTCGGCTCCCGTGTTGTTGCAACCTGAATGCCGACATGTGAAATATTATGTGTGAAATCGATACTCCTAGCAACCTTGTTGCTTGGTAGTTGAAGGACAATAATTTAGTTCTTAGCGTGTTGGTTATTGAATCCTCATTCTAAGACCGATTGTGCTACCTAGTCCATTTTCCTGGTGCACTCTTCGATCAATGAGTTAGGGTTTTGCCAATCCTTGCTTATTTGAGTACACCGTCTTGCTCTAAAAGGCAAGATTGTTCTCGAGCTTAGTAACATATCGGTGGTTCGTGATTTTTTGAATATCTTCTCGGAAGTATCACCAGGTCGTCACCTGACCGCTATGTTGAGCTCGTGATCTAGTTGGTTTCTTGTAAACCATCCCTTCTCCAAGAATCTGTGTGGGATACCCCTGAGCTAGTTGGTCAAGCTAAACAACAACTTGGAGAGTTGGAAGATAAAAGCTTGTCTGACTTAGTTCATGTTAAGGGATATCTTTCTATGTGTATGTGTGTTGAAGAAAGATGATATCTTCATCAATTGGTCCTTGTGATCAGTTGTTGGACCTATTGTCTTGCCCCATCTTTGATTTGAATATGGGCTATTGTCAAATCAAGTCAGAACCAACGATATTCGTAATGTTGTCTTACTCGTGGCTGTTTTCTCCCCAAGCATACACCAATACATCTTTTGGTCTGACCAATGCTATCACCGTGTTCACATGATGGTGGAAGTCCAGTGATATGGAAATTCCGATGAGTTGCTGTTGAGGCCATCAGCAGCATTTTGTCTCCCCCATGATTCATGTTGAACATCCAGCTAGTATTGGAAACTTTATAAGCATTATCTTCGTGTTCCGTTCATGAAGCATATGTTCGGATGAAAGAAGTGACTTCCTTTAATTCATGTGCATTTGATGCAAGTTGCCATCGTGAATTAGAGAAAGTTTGTTTTGCCTCCTCTGGAGTCATCCCAAATTGGTCATGCATACGTGCGAGGTATTCTGTGGTTTGGAGACTTGCAACCTTCATTCTATATGTGTCCCTAGCACACCAAGCCACTAACTGATTTGTTCAAGGACAAGAAGTTCCTTCATAAGAGCTAATCATGACTTATGTTAGGACTTCATTATCCTCGATGATGGTTCCCAACCTGAACTCGGTAGTGTTTTATTATAAGACTACTAGGTGGTCATGCTTGTCCAGGACAGCATGTTCACATGTGTGTAGCAGAACCAGCTCATGTTTTGGAGCTTGCTATCGTAGTTCATTTCCAGAGAATCTGCCAATGTCATCTTGTCGATCTGTGTTGCAAACTTTCTTTTCAGACATGCTGAGTCTGAAGTATCCTATCACCAACCGGATCTGAATCTCAGGCAGACATGATGGTTGGAACTTTCCAACAGCTGCATTTCGTTCCCAGGTTGCATCGTCATTGTGCCAATTTCCATGGGCTGCCCCTCTCAGTAATTGCTGTCCAGGTTCACCTCCAAAGGTGAACTTACCATGGATCCCATCTATTTCTGATGATAAGCAAAAAATCATCCATTGCGTTGTCTTCAACAAGGTAGTCCACATCATCCATCCTAGTCCGAGTATGTCATTCCTTCGAACACCTTCCAATGATCGATTGTGATTTGCCCCAGGCTGGTATAAAGAGTTTCAATGATCTTTGAATCAAAAGTGATTCTTTTTGCCACTTGAGGGAACAATTCTATGAATCATCTCCTCTAAGATGTCTCGTTACGGTGTCATGGAAACTCAACCCCTCGGTACGTTGACAACCGTTCAACACCTTCTTAAGTGTGGACTTGTTGTCTATCTAGCGAGCCCTCGTCATCTGTTTCACTCCATCCCATTGGATAGATGCTTCTTGTCTTGGCTCGAGAGATGTTCCTATGTCTCATTCCGCGAGTTGATCTTATGATCATTAAGATGATCCATCTATCTAGACATGTCTCACTTTTCGTCCTCGTGTTGGATGAAGATCTCGAAAGCAAAGACGTCAAGATCAATTTGAGTCGACAAATCAACAACCTCGAGGAGACAGTTGGATCATGAAGTTTGTGATACTTAGTGTCCCCTTTGTCTTCTTACCTCACGTCTTGAATCTCGGGACGAGATTCCTGTTTAGTGGGGGTGAGTTGTCACATCCCTAGCTTCTCGGTATGCACTAGGCTAGCCCTTCATGTGAGCATCATGTTTAAATTTATGGATTTGGAATTGAGGGAATTCTCAAAGCCTCAAAATGAAATAAAGGGCAAGAACCTAAAATTTCATTCAATGAATCAAAATGCTTTTCATTAATGTCTGTTATTTTTGGCAAGGGCTTAGACCCAAAACCAAAAATAATGAACATTTTTTGAAGAATAATTTTGGGCACTGAATTTAAATCATATTTTATTTGAATTTGGAATTATATTCCTAATATATGGAATATATTTCAAATAACCCTGAGTTATTTTATGTGCATCTGACCTAGTCCAAAGTATGTGCATAAAAACATTCAGAGTAGTTCGACACTGTTTTCAGTTCATGTGAATTTGCAAACAATGGCAAATATTAAATAAAAACAGAAAAACAGAATTGAAACAGAAAGGAAAGAACAGAAACGTACCTGGCGGCCCGCAACTGTAGCCGGCCCAGCTCCTGTACAGCAGCCCAGCCGGGCAAAGCCAGCCCAGCCCAGCTCCACCTCCCTGTCGTCTTCCACCTCCTGCCAGTGGGCAGGAGGGCGTGTGGCCGCGGCGCGCGCGCACGCGCCTCGCCACCTCCTGCTTGCCGCCGAGGGCCTGGGCGCCTCTGGCGTTGCCATGCAGACCCCCCTGGACGCTCCCCGACTGCCCTCACTCTCTCCCGAGCTCTTTCCCTCCTCTTCTCTCTCTCCCTCTCATGCCCGAGCATAGCCCTCGCCACCGACGCCAACCACCGCGGCCACAGGCCCTCCCCCGCCTCGCCGACGTGTCCATGGCCTCCGCTTCGACGCCCTCATCCTCCCCATCGACTCACTCGACGCCGGATGCCTCAAAACACCGGCACCGGCCTCTTCTTCATCGCCGGCCGCCGCGGATCCCCATCGTCGACTCGTCGCCGTTCGGCCTTCCTCCAGCCCGCTTTGACGTCTGCTGCAACTGCCGTGAGCCACCGAACCTTTTCCCCCTCTCCGTTCTCGCTCTCGTGCGCCGTAGCTGCCACACCTTGCTCGCCCGTACGCGCCGCCGCCTATGACCGCCGCCGACGAGTCTCCGGCCACCTAGCGGTCCGGCCGTCGCGCTCAACTCCCTTCCTGCGCCACGTAGAGCACATAGGTGCCCCGCACGAGCCTCCCCGGCCACCGTAGCGTCGACCCCGAGCTCACCCGAGCTCCGGCGACCGCCAAGGTCGACGCCCACCGCCTGCACCACTCGACGCGCGAGTCCACCAGCGTCACGTAGATGCCCTCCGTCGGCCGTTTGGTCGCCGGATATGCAAACCCGAGGCTCGCCGCCGCGGTTGGCCTCGCCGGCGTCAAGTCGCCGGTGGGGTTGACCCCGTTGACAGTTGACTTGGTGGGCCCAGTTTGACCCTGGGTCACTGACGTGTGGGCCTCTAGCCACTAACTAAACTAGGATTAGCACTAGTTTAACACTAACTAATTTTAGTTAGTTAACTAACTCTTGACGCTGGGACCCACCGGTCAGGTTTGACTGGACCGGTCATTGACCTCTGAGGTCAGCATGGCGTAATCTTGACGCTGTAATTGTTTTCTGGGATTTTAAATAAATCAGAAATGATTTATTTAATTCAGAAAATATCCAAAACTTCTAAAAATCATAGAAAATAATCTATAACTCCAAATGAAATAAATTACATATGAAAAATGATCAGAAAAATCCAATCTATCCATCTGTACCATTTTCATGCATGTTAGAACAACTTTTATTCACTGTTTTGGTCAAATCAATTAAATGGCATTTGAATTCCACATATGGAGTTTGGATTTGAACTTAGGGTTCAAACCAACTTCATTTAACTTTATGCTAGTTGCATTAGCTCAAATCACATCATATTGCCATGTCACATTCATGCATCATATTGTCGCATTGCATTGATTGTGTTCTTCCTTATTTGCCGGTAATTGTTCCCTCTCGATAGGCGTGTACCGGCGATGTGATCGATGACACCGATGAAGAACTATATTATCTTCAGAAGTGCCAGGCAAGCAAAACCCCCCTTGTTCATTCCGATAAAATCCCACTCTCTCGCTCCTGCTCTCTTTTACTGCATTAGGACAACAACGTTTCAACTGTTACATGCTGCGGTAGTTGAACCCCTTTATCCTCTGCATGACCTGTCATTGCCACAGTAAATAGATGAAACCCACTAGCATGAGTAGGAGTTGTTTGAGCCCTGATGTGCCTACTCATTCATGCTTGTTTGTCATGCCTGCTATTGCTTAGAGTTGTGTCAGATCTGATTCATCAGGGATGAATCGGAGGTGTGTGAACATGTCCTACTGTTGAGAGCTAAGTGTGTGAACACGATTTGGTAAAGGTAGCGGTGAGAGGCCATGTAGGAGTACATGGTGGGTTGTCTCATTGCAGCCGTCCTCGGGAACTGAGTTCTGTGTTTGTGATCCATGAACAGTTACTACCACACATTGGGCTCCGGGCGCTCCAAGCTCTCTCGACTTATTAATCAACCTGATCTCTGTCCAGGAGTTGCAACTAGTTTACGGTGTTTGTAGGTAGTGTTAGTAGTCTACCAAGTGGCACCGGTACAAGTGGGCTTGGGACGGACTAGGCACTGATGTACGGTGTACCAAGTGGCACCGGATGGTGGGCTTGGGAACCTGCTCACATCGTTTGGGGCCGTGGCGACACCCGGCGGATCTCCTTGCGGATGGAACCGAATAGGCGATAAACACGGACGAGAGGCTTGTGTGGTTAGTCGGTCGTGGCCGACTCCTCGCCCGCTTCCGCTTGAAGGTTGCCGAGGTACATGGCGTGTCTGAGGGTGATAAGTGGCGAGAGCATGTGTGAAGAAGTACACCCTGCAGGTTATCATTATCTATTGAATAGCGGATTCCTCGGATATGGAAACTTGGACCCCTTGCATAGTTCATAGACAAGTGAAAGTGGATACTCTAAAATACGCAAGATAAGTGTAAGTGCTATGGATGGCGTTCTCGTAGGGATACGGGAGCGGATCCATAGTGGAGTATTGATATGGTGAATATGTGGACTCATGTGCGCCACCTCAAAAGAGTTACATGTAGTCGTAGTTCAGGATAGCCACCGAGTCAAGCTGGCTTGCTGCAGTTAAACTCCACCATCCCCTTTGTTGATAATGATGCATATGTAGTTAGTTCTGATGTAAGTCTTGTTGGGTACATTTGTACTCACGTTTGCCTATTTTATGTTTTTGCAGAGGGACTTTGGTCTCGCTAGTAGTTCCGCTTGGACTTCGACGTTTAGCTTGTTACCTCAGCTACGATCTTGTGCCCTCGGCAGGATCTAGTAGATAGTTAGGCTTCTAAGCCTTTTCATTTGTAGATGTCTGTACTCAGACATGATAAGCTTCCGCTTGTGCTTGAAGTGTATGCTCTGATTGTTGGGTCGTGAGACCCCTGTTTGTAATATCTCGCTCCTCGGAGCCTAATGAATACATACTTGAGTCGTAGAGTTATGTTGTGATGCCATGTTGTATTTACACATATTGAGCATATTTTGTGTATGTTTGAAATGCTTGGTATGTGTGGGATCTGACTATATAGTTGTTTATCTTTAGTAGCCTCTCTTACCGGGAAATGTCTCCTAGTGTTTCACTGAGCCATGGTAGCTTGCTACTGCTCCGGAACACTTAGGCTGGCGGCATGTGTCCTTCTTCGTTCTGTGGTCTGTCCCTTCGGAAATGTCACGCGATGAATACCGGAGTCCTGTTAGCCGCTACAGCCGGTTCACGGAGTCTGCTAGCCCAGTGCTACAGCTGGATTCACTCGCTGATGACCAACACATTCGATGTTGGGTCATGGATGCTGTCCTGTAAGTTTGTGCCACTTTGTGTTTATGACTAGCCATGTCAGCCGGGCTCCTTATCATATGGATGCTAGCGACACTATCATATCGTGTGCCAAAAGGCATAAGCGGTCCCGGGCAAAGGTAAGGCGACACCGTGGGAATACCGTGCGTGAGGCCGCAAAGTGATATGAGGTGTTACATGCTAGATCGATGTGGCATTGAGTCGGGGTCTGA
>JAHHZJ010002174.1:0-31874 GCA_021437245.1 Aegilops speltoides
AAAAGTTTGGAGACATACTACAAAATGGTGGCATAGCCACTCCGAAACACAATATCAAGGTTTTGGGATCAGCAGTTATGAACATAGGAAGTAGTAAAACTGAGCTGAGATTTGAAACTAACAATTCTATAAGTCGATGGATTAGTAACACGTCATCTGATAGATAGATGAGAGGGCCAAGTTCTTAATCCCGTAGAAGAGAGAGGTTGACTTCGGATCGAGAAGGCCATGAGGTATAAGGAGTAAAAGAGCCTTCGTTCCATCCCACAATCAATTCCCCTACATATAAAAGCATTTCTAGACTCAACTTTGACCAGTTTGGCTTGGTAAACCTCTGAGCGATCAAGCTCGATACCAAAGCTGTCGGGACCCGACTCAATGCCACATAGATCTAGCATGTAACACCTCATATTACTTTGCGGCCTCACGCCGGTATCCCCACAGGTGTCGCCTTACCTTTGCGGGACCGTTTAGCCTTTTGGCTGCGTATATGATAGAGTCGCTAGCATCCATATGATAAGGAGCCGGGTGACATGGCTAGTCGTAAACCCAAAGTGGCACAAACTTACGAGGACAGGCATCCATGACCCGAGCATCGAGCGTGTCGGTCATGGAGTGAATCGGTGTAGCATGGGCTAGCAGGACTCCGGTGAACCGGGCTATGGCGGGCTAACGGACTCCGGTATTCATCGCGTGACATTTCCCGAAGGAACAGAACCGAGAGCGAAGAAGGACACATGCCGGCCAGCCTAAGTGTTAGGAGCGGTAGCAAGCTACCATGGCTCGGTGAAACACTAGGAGACATTTCCGTAAGAGAGGCTACTAAAGATAAACAACTAGATAGTCGGATCCCACACATACCAAGCATTTCAAACATACACACAATATGCTCGATATGTGTAAATACAACATGGCATCACAACATAACTCTCGACTCAAGTATGTATTCATTAGGCTCAGAGGCGAGATATACCTAAGCAGGGGTCTCATGACCCAACATTGAGCATACAAATCAAAGCACAAGCGGAAGCTTAACATGTCTGATCTGAGACAACTATAAATGAAAAAGGCTTAGAAGCTGATTATCTACGAGATCTGCCAGGGCACAAGATCGTAGCTGAGGTAACAAGCTAAGCGTCGAAGTCCACGTGGAACTACTAGCGAGGCTGAAATCTCTGCGCAAAAACATAAAATAGGCAAGCGTGAGTACAAATGTACCCACAAGACTTACATCGAACTAACTACATATGCATCATTATCAACAAAGGGGTAGTGGAGTTTAAGCTGCAGCAAGCCAGCTTTGACTCGGTGGCTATCTGAACTACAAGCGCAAGTAACTCTTTTGAGGTGGCGCTACGAGTCCACATATTCACCATATCAATACACCACTATGGATCGAACCCGTCTCCTCTGAGACGCCATCCATAGCACTCACACTTATCTTGCGTATTTTAGAGTATCCACTTTCACTTGTCTATGAGCTGTCGAGGGTCCAAGTTTCCATATCAGGAATCCGGCTATTGAATAGATAATGATAACCTGCGGTGTACTTCTTCACCTGCGTTCTCGCCACTTATCCACTGTACCGTCATGTACCTCGGCAACCTTCAAGCGGAAGCAGGCGAGGGAGTCGGCCACGACCTACCTAAACACTCAAGTCTCGTCGGGTTTATCGCCTATTGGGTTCCATCCGCAAGGAGATCCGGCGGGGTGTGCTCACGGCCCCAAGCGATGTGACGAGGGTTCCCAAGCCCACCTCGGCGGGTGGATGTCGCTTGGTACACCGTGCCACAGTGCCTAATCTGTTCCAAGCCCACATGCAGGTGCCACTTGGTAGACTACTAACACTACCTACAAACACGAAACTAGTTGCAACTCACAGACGAGAGAACAAGCGTGATTAAAAGCCGAGAGGGCTTGGGCGCCGGAGCCCAATGTGTGGTAGTAGCTGTTCATGGATCACAAACCAGAACTCAGTTCACGAGGGCGGCTGCAATGAGACAACCCACCATGTACTCCTACATGGCCTCTCACGCTACCTTTACCAAATCGTGTTCACACTTAGCTCACACGAGTGGGACATGTTCACCGCCTCGATTCATCCTCGATGAATCGGACCGACTCAACTCTAAGCGATGAGGCATCACAAACAAACATCAATGAGTAGGCACATCGGGGCTCAAACAACTCCTACTCATGCTAGTGGGTTTCATCTATTTCTTGTGGAATGACGAGGTCATGCAAAGGATAAAGGGTTCAGCTACATGACAAATACAGTTGAATCGTTGTTGTCCTAATTCAGTAAAAGGCGGGCGAGAGAGTGGGATTGTATCGGAATGAACAAGGGGTTTTGCTTGCAGCACTTGAAGATAATATAGCTCTTCATCGGTGTCATCGATCACATTATGAAACCACGTCTATCGAGAGGGACAAATAACAGCGAGAGAAAGAAACACAATCAATGCAATGCACAATATGATGCATGATCATGACATGGCAACATCTTGGTGTTTGAGCTAATGCAACTAGCAACAAAGTTAAATGAAGTTGGTTTGAACCCTAAGTTCAAATCCAAACTCCATATGTGAAATTCAAATGCCATTTATATGATTTGTCCTAAACAGCAGCCATAAGTTGTTCTAACATGCATTAAAATGGTACAGATGGATATATTGGATTTTTGATCATTTTCATATATAATTTATTTGATTTGGATTACGGTTGATTTTCTATGAATTTTTGAAGTTTAGGCCTTTTACGGATTTTCTGATTATTTTAAAAATAAAATAAATTCGAAATGTAATATTACGTCGCATGGCGTCATCTGACTCAGCGAGTCAGCAGAGGCTGCCGGGTCAAACGACCATGGGGTCCAGGTCGATGACCCAAAGCTGGATTAGTGTGGTGACATGGGGGGTGCAGCGACGCGTCGTGAGTCGACTTTGGCGTGTGGGGCGGTCGATGGGTGGCGTGGCAAGATCAAGCTAATGGGTGGGGTCAACCTTTTAAATTAATACTAAGTATTTTGTTAGCGGTTAATCAACCTGTGGGACCCTTGTCGATGACATGGGCGTGTGGTTAGTGCTTACTTAACCCGCCCGTCGGTAACGGCGTTCAGCGCGGTGACCACATCCGTGGCGGTGGCTCGCGGCGTTGCTGGGACGGCCTTCTGAGCACCGTTCGCTCGGGGTTTGCGGCTTCTGGGGCTGGCGATGGCGCATCCGGTGGTGGCGCGTGGTGTCTTTGAGGGTGTGTGTAGCATGGCGGCGAGGCGGCGGAGATTGGCGGAGTCGAAGCAGTCTGCGGCCTTCGAGAGTGAGTTTGGGTGCGGGTTGGGTTCTGGCGAGTGCGGAGACCGTTCGCGTGCCGGGAAGCGGCAATTTCGACCTCAGCAGCCGCGCGAAGCTTCGGCGGCGGTGCATTTCGGTCATCAAAGGCGGCAGCTCGGCAATCAAGCGAAGAGGAAGAAGCGGTGGCGGAGCTCACGCCGGTGCCGTAGGGATGGTTAGCGGGCTCGGGGATGTCTGCGCGGCGGATCGGCGCGATGGTGGCGGGCCGAGGTGGAAAACGGCGGCGATGGCGACATTCTGGCCTCGAGTCGCGTAGATTGGCTAAGCGGCGTAGCGGATGGCAATGAGCTCGTGGGCGGTCGGAGGCGAGTGCGGTGAACCGGCGGCGGCGGTGGCGGCAAGCGCTTTCGGGCGTTCGTGGGAGAAGCAGAGAGAGGACGGGGAAAGTGAGGAGGCGGGGTTAGGTGGCGCTCGGGCTGGCTCGAGCGGCGAAGCGAGGTGGCGGCGTCTTGCGGCGCTCCACGCCCTCCTGCCCACTAGCGGGAGGTGGAAGGCAGCGGCGGTGGAGCTGGGCTGGGCTGGCTTTGCCGGCTGAGCTCTTTACGAGGCTGGGCGGCTCGATTCTGAACGCCCAGTGCGTTCTGTTCCTTTTTTATTATCATTATCTGTTTTAGTTAATATTTTGCCCTTGTTTTGAATTCAAACAAATTCAAACAATGCCAAAAACTCCTCTGAATATTTTTATTTTGCTAGATGGACTTTTCCAAAAGCTCATAAAATAATTGAGGGGTATTTGAAATATATTCTAATATATGAATATAATCCAAATTCAAATAGCTAATGATTTAAATTCAAAGACCCAAAATATTCCTTACAAATGTTCATTATTTTTGGTTTGGTGCAAAGCCTTGCCAAAAATATTAAAGCAGTTAAAAGATCATTTTGAGAAACATTGAATGCAATTTCGGGGTTCTTTGCCCTTCTTGAATTAAATCTTGAGGCTTCCAAATTTCCTCAATTCAGGTTTCAAAAATTTAAACATGATGCAAGCAAGATGCAAACGCTAGGCAGCACCAGTAGCTAGGGATGTGACAGTGCCTAACATTTCACATCATAAAGTTGTGGAGCCTCGCTCCCATATTCATCACATACCACAAGCACGGGGTACCAGCGGTGTGTCGGTCTTTGTAAAAACGATCATAGCCGCCCTACAGCACGACCCGTCGAGAGAGCACCAACTCTCCCCGTCACTAATGTCTGGGCTCCTGTTACGCTACGAACCGTCACCGTGTACCTTCAACGCCGAGGTGATGCACGCAGCTCACGTCGAAGAGACCAGCCGGAGCGATGCATAAGACAATCCGGCGGGTGCTTTTGTAGACCCGAAACCCCACGCCGGGAGGGACCCGTTAGAGCGTGCGGCAGCTATTGGCTGCCCTAGGTGACCTGACCGCCCCTAGGGCCTCGAGGTTCGCCGCCCTGCAATGAAGAAGAACAAAGCGAAGAGCGAGGAAGAAGAAGAACAAGGGAGAAGGAAAAGTAAAAGTAAAAGATGTAGATAGATTTGTTCGATTGTGTGTTGTTGTTCAATGGCCGTCACCTCTTGTCTATATAAGAGGCGGGTGGACTTCCGTACAAGAAAAGGACTTGCGTAGCCGTCCAAATCGTCAAAACCTAATAAAACCACGGACTATTCCGACCCCGGCCCGGATGTCGGCTCAAGGCCGGATGATCCGGCCTAGCCCAGATTTTGACAGCAGCTCACTGTTTTGGCTCTAGAATCCTAATACGACCACGGATTTGGACGTTTTTACATCAAATTAACCGTCTCGACGAGGCCTTAACTTTCATGTTGAACACTTTCTCATCCGAGGCCATTTTGAGGGTGTTTGGGCCGTTTTCTAAAGTCTGCAGCAGAAAAACGTGTCCGGACATCCGAGCGATTGCCGGATTGTCCGGCCTTACCGGATCATCCGGAGTTGATCAGATCATCCGGCTTCAAATTTTAGCTTCTGTTGTTTTGGTCAATTTTTGACCCTCGGCCAGATGATCTGGACCCGGTCCGGATGATCCGACCATCTGATCTGCAGCGCACAGTTTTGGCTATAAATTTTGCATACGGACTTCGGATGGGGCGATTCTTATATCAAAATCGTCCGTTTCGACGAGACAAAGAACTTTTCAGTTGTAACTGTTTCCATCAGAGGCCATCTTGGGGCGTAATCAGCCGAATACTGTTCTGAACACAAAATCAATACTTGAATACAACTTGGCCTTAGAGATGAGATCGGATGGCTATGGCCCAAATATCAAAATTTCTCCTTTTGGCGATATGGAACTTTCTCGCTTTGATCATTTTCCATTTTAGACCTTCTTAATTAGGTTTCATGCCATTCTTTAATCGGTGTCAACACGGGTATCTCGAAATTGTCATATCTTTTGCACTTGAGCTCCTTTTGGTCCATCTTCATATTTATTTCGATCATATTGATGAGGGCCATCAAATGGTGACATAAACTCATAATTTTAACCTCATTCCATTATAGACTTAAGTCACTCTTTGCGATCATGCCATTTTGGCGTCGACACATCCCCCATTTTTTGCAAAGGTAGTATGCGAAAAATAACTATATCATGTTGATTCTAAGGGCGATGTCAACACTCCATCGGCCACTTTGCATGTGCTTAGGCGATAAATATATATCAGCCATTATTTGCTTGAATCCTTGATGCAAATTTGGGTGAAACCTCTTCAACATCATTAACAACTCGATGATAAAGTTTCATAGATATGTATCTCAAGGTCATCCTCCGAACCATATTGTTCACCCTTTTGTTAGGACTTTGCGATAATCAACAATAAACTTTCTCCAATCCTCACTTTTACCTGCATAAAAACAATATTAGTGGGCAAGCGGTGGACTTGGTTCGGCCTTACCTATGTTGTGAGACTAAGCATCGGCTATTGATAGAAATGCAACACACCATGATTAACATAGTAGCGGATGCTGCTGTGCCAACTCTTTGAATTGTCATGTCTAGATATATGAACAATTTTATAGCAACCAAGGTAAATTTTGCATCTAGACATACCTCAAGATAAACTATAAGTGATTCGTCAAAACATTGATAACCCTTGGATATTTGTTGCACTACTCATAACGAATCACTGAAAGCCTCAATATGTATAGCCATATAGCATGTAAAAGATTCAATCCAAATAACAATGTATATTCGGCTTTGATTAATTGTGCAAAAAATATTCTAAGTGGCATGAGGCTTCATAAAATTGCACTATAAGGAGATATATAAACAACACCAACACCTTGGCCATTGTGAATTCAACCATGAAACATAATCTCCATAGTACTAGAGACAAGGTTAATATCATTAACACATGTACCTTGTCTCGATTCGATTGAACTAAGGGCGATGTTAGAATTTCACAGGCCATGATAGGATAGTTTCTTAGGGCGATAGTTAAGTATCGGCCATTATCATAGGTCCATGTAGAATTCATCCATTAAAGCATGTATAGCGAAATAAATAAATAAAATAGGAATAAAATATTTGGCCCCTTTGTCTTAGCAACAAAATGTAACTAACCAAATGTATCTGATTTGGTAATATTCATCATGATATAGAAAATTATGTTGCATCCATGGATCAAAATAAGTCCATGGAGGTAACTGATCATACGTGGATGAATTCCATGGCAAAGGCATCAATGGCATTGTTGAAGAAAATGGATGATGTGCTAGCTGAAGATTTTGATGTTGTGATGCACACCTTGACTTAATTGTTTGTTTCTTCCATCCTTCTCTTTCTTCACTTTCATTGTACTTGTTGCAATTGAAGCATGCACATCATTTTTGTTTGATTGGTCCTCTTAGGAACCCATACCATGTCCGTCTTTCTCAGCTCTTGTGCACTAAGATTTTGTAATTCCTTCTTTTGCCAATGCGATAAGCCGAGTGGGCACCTCGGTGTGATTCTTTTTGACTAATGGCAATTCTTTCTTGGCCTTGTGCACTCTCAACTTCTTTTCTTCAGATTTGGAATTTTGACTCTCAATAATTTGTTGCTTCATCTCATTGCCTTTAGTAGCCAATGTCAACACTTTCATTGGCTCTTTTTCATTTGAGATCAAATCTGAAGTAGCACTCTTCGACCATCTCTTTTACGTGGTAAACTTGTTTGACCACCTCTTTCTTCTTCCTTGAGCTCTGGACCGATTCCTTATGATTGAAGCGGTCTTTAACATGTAATTGTTCAGATGTTGATCTTCTTGGAGCTGCATAATATTGGTGAGATGGTCTAAAATAAAATGGAGAATGTGCCCTTGTATCATACCTGTCCCATGATGAATATGTATCTACGAGCATAGGGAGGCATCCAGCATTGGCATTGGCAGCCCAAAATAAGGATATGAATATGTTGCATTAAAATTATCACTTTGCCAATACCAATCCTCATATTTGCGCCTTGGGGTGATCTTGGTTTCTTTGCATGATTTGGCGATAAGCATTCTTCTCTTCACTCTTCCTTTGATATTTATCCAATAGTTCAGCAAAAGTGATTTTGATCTCGACACTTGCGCTTATTCGGCCTTTGTTTTCTTTTGGTTTGCTTTCCCGATCATTAGATTTGCTCGTTGCCCCCAGTCCTTGGCATCTCCATTGTAGCCGATGGAACTCCGCCCTCAAGATTATGCTCGTTATGCTCTTCACAACTTCTTTACTTGAAAGCTTGATCCCATCACTGTAGCTTTTACATTCTCTTTAAATGGATCGGCTTGAAGCGGCCGATGCAAAAACTTTTGCCATCGGGAACAATCGGAATAGACTGGTCATCTCTTGGTGTTTCAACAAACTTCAATCGTCCTTTTCAACCGATTTAACTATTTGTGAAACATGTTGCAATCCTCAAAATTATACTTGGAGAATCATGCAACTTACAATACATTAGTCCTTGGATTGATGGCTTAACATGGTGATCAAAATTGTAATGTAATTATTTTTCAGCAACAAATCAAATATTTTATCACACATGCTTGAATTGAAGGTATACTTCTTGTTTTCTAGCGATCTTGCTGTTTGAGCGGCTTTGAAGATAAACAAGCGAATGGTTTAGATTTGTAATCTCCCGTTCGGCTATGCGATGTGTTTTCACTCTATCTCCGATGTCTTTGGATAAGATATTATATTAGCATCGGTTTTCTCGATAGAATTTAACCTTGGCTTTAAATTTACGAAGCGAAGATATTTAGAACATACATGTCTCGATTGAGACCAAGTGCAAGCCAAGTCTGAAATAAGCAAAGCTACCCAACTAGATGTGAACTTTAGATAAAGCAGCGGGGAAAGCTGTGGGCGTAAGTCAATATCGGTCTTTATAAATGGCGTAATGGGTTGGTGATATGTTCCATAACAAGTTTATTGCTAACAAGTAAATTACCCTTCTTCATTGGTCTTTCAAAATTACTTATGAGGATTTTTCTAATAGATGTATCAACAATAAAGTTCTGACCAAATCTAAAAATAGGTAAATTACTTGCTAAACATACCTCTTCAAATATGTTGGGAGAGCATGATGGTGGTGCCACTTGAAGAACATCTTGCTCCGTCTTTGGATGGCTCCCCAACACCTTGTCATTATCTTTTTCTTGATTCCGTGTATCATAACCTTGAAGATCCATGTCGGCGAACTTTGTTGACTACTTATTCTTGTCCTTGAGGCTTGTCAATTTTTATGACGGAACTCATAGGGCAGGAAGTAGGTTCCATTGACCTCGGAAAAATCAAGTATGGCTATTTTGCTATGCTTTCGGCCCTTTCTCAATAATGCTTGCCTCGTTGGATTTGATGGATTCAGAATATATACTACTTGATTGGCTTTTCAGCGAAGCACTTTCATTTCGAATCATCCTTCTCTTCATTGATACTACCAATTGGCAATGCTTCTTTTATCTGCCAATTCTTTTTCTATTTGTTTACGGCGGCAAAATTAGCTTTAAGCTTTTTCTCAATTTCAGCCCACGGATATGATTGCCCCCAATGCTTTTAGATTCTTTGGCAATGACACACGGGTGTTGCGAAATTTTACAATGTGTAGGGGTGTATAATATGATGTAGTACTAGGTGAAGGCATATGCATTGTTGTAAGACCATACTTTTGCTGTCAATTTTATCAATTGGCAAAGATTCATCTTCTTGCAAAACTCTAGCTTTCATTGCGGCATAATCGAAATAGCCCCTTTTCATGTTGTTCAAGGCAAAAGCACTAATTCTCTTATTTTGGGCTAAACTCTTCAATGCAGCCACCACTATCTCATCTTCTACAATGTTTGGCTACTTGGCTCTGTAAAATTTACATTTATTCAGCTATGACCAGAAAGGTGTGAAGCGAATTATGAGCATCTGATTGTGTATGTTGCGAAAAATTACTAACATGAGGTGTAGCATATGATGGTTGAGAGTAACTTGCCCGAATAGCTAGTAGTAGCATGTCCAATTCTCTCATTCATAGGCATGGTTGGATTCACATATTGCAAATTAGTTGCCGATGAATAAAAAGGTGAAACACTTTCTTGTATGCTATTGGAAATTTTAACATGAGGTGTTTCAAATTGATTAACCAAACCCATCATGTTGTTCATCGGCATATGGATTTGTGGGGTTGCCGATGCATGAGGGTTTGGATACATATGTCGTATGTTGCTGAAATCATGATAATTTGAAGCATGAAAATTGTTTTGCATCGGCCCTTGCGCATAATTAGATGCATGATTGATAAAACTAGGGCTAGCCGATACATTATGCTCATTAGGTGATCTAGCAACAACATATGGATTATTTGCATCTACAAAGGGGGATTGGGTATTCATATTACCTTTGTAGATTGCAGCAAATTGATAGCGATCTCTTACGTAGCAAAGCGGGCGAGACCGTTCAAAGCTTAAATCCCAGTAGTCGCCAAAAGCGTGTTCGCACGAACCGTCACCGTGTACCTTCAACGTCGAGGTGATGCACGCAGCTCACGTCGAAGAGACCCGGAGCGGATGCATAAGACAATCCGGCGGGTGCTTTTGTAACCGAAACCCCTGCGCTGGGAGGGACCCGTCGGTATGCTGGACTATGGGCTGCCCTAGGTCAGCTGACCGCCCCTAGGGCCTCGAGGTTCGCCGCCACTGCAATGAAGAAGAACAAGCGAAGAGCGAGGAAGAAGAAGAAAAGGAGAAGGAAAAGTAAAAGTAAAAGATGTAGATAGATTTGTTCGATTGTGTGTTGTTGTTCAATCGGCCGTCACCTCTTGTCTATATAAGGCGGGTGGACTTCCGTACAAGAAAGGACTTGCCTAGCCGTCCAAATCATCAAAACCTAATAAAACACGGACTATTCCGACCCCGGCCGGATGTCCAGCTCAAGGCCGGATGATCCGGCCATACGATCTTCTGCTGCCAGTTTGCTATAACTTTTATATCTGAACTCGGTTGTCGGCGTCTCTGTGGCCCACGAGCACCTATGGGGCAGGGGCCCTTCTAGTCCGGCAAGGGAGTGGAGGCGTCTTGAGGCGGATCGAGGTCGGCGTCGGGGAGGCAGGCGATTTTACCCACTTTGGAGCTCTCCGGGAGATAAAACTCCCTCTTGCTGCTTTGTGGTTGTATTTGTTCTTGCTTTCGATAATCTGGCGTGTCGTGGTGTTGGATCTACCAACCGCGGAACCCTAGTGTGGAGAAGTTCGAACGCGCGAACCCCTTCTCGTGTGCATGGGCCTCCCTTTTATAGTGAAGGGGCACCCACGAGGTGGCAGCGTGGGAAGAGGGGTAAAAGAGTAAAAGCAGGTTGGTACAAGGTGTCCAGCGGTGCCCCTACCTAACTCGGCGGGGGACAAAGGCATTTAATGCCGTCCGGTTGCTAACAGTGCAAAAAGCGACCGTTAGGTGTGCCACGGTTGCCACGATGGCCTCCTTGTCGCTCCGCTTTCCACCTCGCTCGCATGGTTGTGCGGCGTCTCGCCACATGCTCTGGGATGGCCACAGGGTGACACGTTCTGGATCTGCTGGAGTTTGGGTGCAGGGTGGCAGCCTTGCAGCGAAGCGCCTTGCATGCCCCTCTCTTGTTGCCGGCAAGCTTGCGCGCCGGGAACCTGCCGTGATGCGAGGCGTCGCGGCAAGTTCTTCTGGGCGCCTTGGTTGGCCTTCGGCAAGCTCCTCTTGCGGGGTCTTTGTTCTTCCGGCAAGCTCCTCTTGCCGGAGTCTTAGTCTATTTGGTTGACACTTTGTTCTTGAATGGCAGTAATAGGAAATAGCGGAGGGTCTTGGCGGGTGCAAGCGAGTCTTGCCTTGAGGTGCTCTGTTGCCCGTGCACAAGTTCAGGTAGTAAGTACCCCTACTTTAGTACAGCAGGAGCCCGGCTGGGCCGCCTACAGTGCAGGCGTTGTTGGGCCAGGCCAGCAATCTGCGACACCTTGGCCTGGGTCCACACAAACCCTCCGCTCCCACCGCGTCCTCCATAATGGCGCGTCGATTGCAGCGTCGTGGGAGGCATGGGTAGTGTCTTGCGATCTTCAAGCGTCCACCCCTGTGATTACGGGGCATGGTGAGGTCACTTCATCTGTCGCCCGGCTGCCTCCTGCCGCGGCTCCCATGCGGCGTGGGGTGGTGGCGTGAAGGTGGGAAACCCGAGCCGTCCGCAGGCGGAGGTGGTGGGTCGGCCCGTTCCTCTGCTCTCCCGTGCTCCGATTGGCTGGCCAGGCGGCCGAGCCCACCTCGCTCCTTAAAAAGGCGGAAGGGGCGCAAAAACCCCGCCTCCTCATCTTCTCCCTTCTTCAAATTCTGCTACTCTTCCTCTCATCCGCCATGGAGGAGGAACCATAGTCCCTCATCGGTGGCGAGTCGCCACCAGGCGCGCGCCTCTCCTATCCCGCGCGGTGGTGGCGGAGCCAGCCTGAGGGAAGAGGAGGGCAGCCATGGGCGAGGTCGAGGGCGTGGTCGGGCCTCGGGAAAAGGCGGCAGGCGGTGCGCCACCCTCGCCTCCGCGGCAGCTCCTCTCCTGGCCGGTCCATCTGGGGCGATCCTTGGGAGTTCTTCGTCAAGCTGCCGGGCACCTCGTCGTCGCCTCGGCTTCCGGCTCTGTTTGCGGCGCGATGGGCGGACCCGCCGAGATCTGGAATTGCGCATGAGGGCTGTGGGATCAGCGGCCGCGAGTTAGTGTCGTATCCCCAGCCCCGGCGTGATGTATTCGATCGAGGTGGAAGGCGTTACGCCCGCATCAACAGCTTGGCGGGGTTCACCCTCCATTTTAAGTTAATGGAGGCGACCTTCGCCGTCAAGGTCTTGAGGACTCCGGCACCGGCGAGATGCTGCGTGGACAGCTCCTCCGATGGCGAACTCCCCTCGGCGAGTAGCGAGGAGGAAGCGGCAGCGGCCGAGGGCGGCGGTGGGTCCGACTAGGCGTCGGCCGTTGCCTCGCGCCCACCGGCGACCCCATCATCCGGGTCGCCGGCCTTAACTCCGGGGCCGTCTCCTTGGGCGGTGGCGTAGGAAGCTGCGGAAGAAGGAAGAGGGGTGGCGGCAAGGCCATCAGGTCGAATCTGGCGTGGTGCCCTCGGCAGCGTCTTGCGTCCTGCCGCCCGTCTTGGCTCGCTTCGGCGCCTCCGTCTCCGCCAAGCTCTGTCCGAGCCAGGATGTTCTCTTGGTGTCTTCGGCACCGAAGCTCACCTAAGCGCCCTTTGCCCTTCGGCAAACTTCTCTTGCAGGGGCCTCCTTGACCTACCTCTGAAGAAAGCAGGAGAGGGATTACGGGCACCTTATCTTTTTTTAATGTGTAAGCCTTTGGGCCTTAGCTGCATTTAAAACTTGTAATCCTCTCTTTCATGTTTTCATCCTCTATGGACTTGTCTTTGGAATGGGATGTTTTTAATGAAAGGAGGAATGCTTGCGGGTTATATCCTTTACTTGATTACATGCTCTGTATGTTTCCACCCCTCGCTATGAGGAACTTGCGGTAAGCACACTTCTGAGTCGGAACATCAGCAACCGCTGGCGGTGCTATTGCCGCAAGAAACCTTGTCGAAGGTCGATTGCTTGCCTTGTTTGATGGCGGACTCGAAAACAAATCAAGAGCGCAACGAACCGCAAATCGATTCCTCGCGCCGGAGTTTTCCATACAAAACCGCTTCGTTCAAGGGCGGCCTCGCATTCCCGATCCATAAGAGGATGCATGATGAGGATGAAAAACTTATCGATATCCTTGTCCCGGCGACTCGGCTTGCGGGATGGTCCTAACATCGGCAGCCCGGCACACTGGTTGTTGAGGGCGGTGCGGTGCTCCTTCTTTGTTCTTGTCGTGGCGCGCAGCCCTCGAGGGCCTGGTTTTGCTGAAGGAATCTTGGTGCTTTCGCAGCCCCAATGCAGCGCCGGTTTGCGGAGGCTCGGTGCCAAGCGCCCTCTGTTCCTTCCTTGTCGCTGTTATTTTAGTCATGAAAACAACTTGAGACAGCGCGCAATAAGTTACTTTTGCAAAGTAACTTCATGTTGAGCAATGCAATGCTATGTTTAAGCCCTTTGTATGTTTTTGCTCTCGCTTTTAGGGGACTTGCGGTGCATACGCTTGCTGAGTCCGGAACATCAGCAGCCAGTGGCGGTGTTGCCTCCGACAAGAAACCTCGTGGGGGCTAGTTGCGAGCGCTTTTCATCGTTGGCGGACTCTAAAGCGAATCAAAGGCGCAACTTAGCCCGATTGGCTCCTCAGCGCACAAGTTTCTCATACAAAAGGGCGTCGCGGCAATGCTTGTCACGTTACATCCTTTACCCCATCACATCCCTTGTATGTTTTACCCTCGCCTTGAGGAACTTGCGGTGCTAACACACTTGTTGAGTCCGGAACATCGACAACCTGGCGGTCTGTCTCCGGCAAGAAACCTTGTCGGGCGATTACGGCGCTTTTCATTGTTGGCGGACTCGAAACAAAGCAAGAACAACTAACCGAGTTGTTCCTCCGTGCCAGGTTTTTTTCATACAAGGCACGGACATTCAAGGAATATAACATAAAATTTAAAAGCTGAAAGTGTTACGCACTCAAAGCGAGGCAACTTAGCTTTTCCGTCTTCTGCGCTCGGCAAGCCGCCTTCTCCTTGATTCCCTCCCTTATGCGTTTTCACCCTCACGCTTCGAGGAACCGCGGTGCGGAACATACTTCTGAGTGCGGAACATCAGCAACCATTGGCGGTGTTGCCTCGGCGAGAAAAACTTCGTCGGGCTAGTTGCAGCGCTTTCATTGTTGGCGGACTCGAAACAAATCAAAGGCAAACTTAGCCTGGTCGACCCCTTCGCGCAGGTTTTTTTGTACAAGGCACGGTCCTCAAGGGATGTGACTCAAAAGTTTGGGCCGAGTGCTTTCTTTGCTTTAAATGCGGTGAGCTCGATGGCACGTCCTCGGAGTGGCGCATACACTCGGAGAGGTGTGCTTGCGGAGTAGGCACGAGCTATTCTGCGGACTTATTCTTTGGTGAAACTGCCTTTGTCTTCGCACTTGCGGTGGAGCTCGATGGTGCGTCCTCGGCGGCGCCGCACTCCGGAGAGTGCGCTTCTTGGAGTGGGCACGAGCTGCTCTTCTTTGGACTTGGCCTTCTTCTTCCCGGGGAGCTTCGTGACAAGTGGCTCGCGCTCTGCTGCTCTTGCTTCCCGATAGATCTTGTCGGTGCGGATAAGTGCATCTTCCTTGTCACCTTGACGAAATGACACTTATTGGACCATGCATCTTGAGCACATTGTAGGCATAGTGAGAGGCTGCCATGAACTTGGCGGCTTTGGGCGGCCTAGTATCCCATTGTAGGGCAATGGAAATCAGCAACATCAAGCGTGACCCTTTACGTCACTGAAATTCAGCTTGCTGCTAAAGGTCACTCGCGGTGTGATCTTCCCTTGACCTGCTCCTTCCGGTTTATCCCTTGAAAGGTACCGTTTCTTGAGCTGTTGCCGGGATCTGGAGCTTCTTGAACACTTTGCGAGAAATCAGATTCAGACCGGCCCGCCCGTCAACCAACATCTTCGTGACCTTGAGGTTGCGGATTGTTGAGTGAGACAAACGATTGGCAAGCACCCGACGCGGTGATGGGATCAGGTGATCCTCAACATCGAAGGCGATGGGCGTCTGGACCATTCGAAGGTTTCTTGCGACTCGGCAGCGGCTCCATTGTGCTCACTTCGCACCTTTGCTTGAGTTGGCGGTGCGAGGTGTCTGAGAAGGCACCACCATCGATGCACAACACCTCCGTTGCCTTGAAACTCTTGGTCATCGATCTCATCTTCCTCCATCTCATCATCCTCATCTTCATCTTCGTCTTTAGTCCGGCGGCCAGGGAGGCTGTCTCCTTGCAGCGGCTTGCTTCTACGATGCCCTCCCGGGCGGGAAGCTTCTTGCGGATCCTCCGCCACCTCCTTGGGCTCTCTCCTTGTCATGGCGCTCGTACTCAGCTTTCAGTAGCTCCGCCATCTGCTCGACTTTCTTGCAGGTTTGGAGGTCATGGCCCTTAGTGCGGTGGATCTTGCAATACCGCTTGCGGAGCTATCACTGCTTGTGCGGCTACCCGGCCTCGCGGAGTCATCCGGCTTTGGCCTTGTCGGTCGCCTCCCTTGCGGAATGCTCAACAGCTAGCACATCCTTAGCCTTTCTCTTTACATTGTTCCGCCTCCGGTTCTTCCTCTCGAGGCGGCATCCTCCTGTCGAGATCATACTGCTCCTGCAATCTCTCAGGGATCTTCCTCCCTCCTCAGCTCGTGCACACTTGTCGGCCCGAGCATAAAGCTCGTGACATCTCGATCTTGCACATCGCCATCTCCTCCCTCTTCACAGTGAGTTCACTGCGTTACGGTGGAGCACGCGATAACCTGGCGGGGTGGAGCGTCACGGATATTGCGTTGTACTGGCTGAATCTCTGTATGTACTTGCGAGGGCTCTCCCTCATACGGGCGAGCAAATGCAGGATCGCTCTCACGGCCATGGGGTTTGTGGCCGCTGTGAAAGGCAACAAGCTGATGACACAGGTCCGTCCATGAAGAGATGGAGCCGTCCGACAAGTGCATGAGCCAAGATCTAACGTTGGGCTTGAGCACCGGTAGAGTAGTTGGCGAGGATCTTCTCGTCGCACCCTCGCGCTGCACGCGATGGTGCGAATCTTTGAGAACTCAAGCGAATGTATCCTGCCATCATACTTCTCGACGCGTCGGGCTTGAAGTTCTTGGTCTTGAGCCCTTGGACTTCCGCAGCTCACGGGTGAGCAGGGCAACTGCGCGTCTGACAAGTCGCTGGTTCCCCTGGTGCATCGGATCGCGATGGGCCAGGACTGTCAGTTAGCGCGCGCTTCCTACTGCGTCGATCTGATCTGGCGTCTTTTTCGTCGTTCTTGGAGAACTTGGCGTTGATCGCGGTGTCTTGGGTCCGGCAACAGCGTGGAGTCGGCGTCGGGGTTGGCCCGCAAGCGGCGATCTCGACCCAGGCGAGGAAGTCTTGTGGTGGTGGCACCCAGGTCTTGTAGGTGTCGGCTGCGCTGGCGCTATCGAACCTCGATGCCCTCGGTTGCGGGGCTTGTCGCCGTTAAGCGAAGCCGATAAAGGCTGTAAATGGTCATCCTCGATCGTCGATCTTGTGTGGCGCGTAGGATAATCTAAAGCGTTGGGCTCGAGCGGCGCTTCCTCTGCGATCTTAGGTGGTGGCGGCGGCGGCGGCGCGGCGGGATGTGCTCGGACTCCCAATTGGATTGGGAGGAGCAACACCTCGTCCGACACCGTACCTCACTCGCGCCCGACATCTTTGGCTAGCGTGCTGTCTCGAAGCGTCCGTGACCCACCAGCAGCCTTGCTCCGTAGCGAGCAGTACTAGAAACGCAGGCGTTGTCGACCTTGCACCTTACGGGAGGGCGTGGTGTATGCTGCGATTCTTGGCGCTTGCGGGGCCTTGTTTTGGACTGGTAGACGTGAGTCCCGTCGGCGCCCGCTCCTCGCGGTGTCCACTCCACCGCCCGTTTGCTCGGCGGTGGTGGTAGAATCGATGTGAGCGGGCGGCCACCTCCGAAGCTTCTTCTTTGGTGGCATGTTGATGAAAGCGTTTATGTAGCGAGACGGATCGGATGCTCACGACCTCGGCGCACCTACAGCGCGCCAAAGATGTCGAGGCGTCTCTCTTTGGCCATGAGCACCTATGGGGCAGGGGCCCTTCTAGTCGGCAAGGGAGGCGGAGGCGTCTTGTGAGCGGATCGAGGTCGGCGGGGGAGGCAGGCGATTTTACCCGGCTGAGCTCTCGGGAGATAAAACTCTCTGCTGCTTTGTGGTTGTATTTGTTCTTGCTCGATAATGCGGCGTTCGTGGTGTTGGATCTGAACCACGGAACCCTAGTGTGGAGAAGTTACGAACGTCGAACCCCTTCTCGTGCGATGGGCCTCTCTTTTATAGTCTGAAGGGGCACCCACGGTGGCGCGTGGGAAGAGGGGTAAAGAGTAAAAACTCAGGTTGGTACAAGCGGTGTCAACGTGCCCCCTACCTAACTCGGCGGCGGGGACAAAGGCATTTAATGCCGTCGGTCGCTAGATTGCAAAAGCGACCGTTAGGTGCGCCACGGTGCCACGATGGCCTCCTTGTCGAGCTCCGCTTGCCACCTCGCTCCGCATGGTTGTGCGGCGTCTGCCCGATGCTCTGGGGCGGCCACGGGTGACACGTTCTTGGATCTGCTGGAGTTTGGGTGCAGGGTGGCAGCCTTGCAGCAAGCGCCTTGCATGACCCTCTCTTGTTGCCGGCAAGCTTGCGACCGCGGGCCTTCCGTGGCCTTGCGCCGTCGCGCAAGTTCTTCTGAGCGCCTTGGTTGGCCTTCGGCAAGCTCCTCTTGCGGGGTCTTTGTTCTTCGGCAAGCTCCTCTTGCGGGTCTTGTCTATTTGGTTGACACTTTGTTCTTGAATGGCAGTAATAGGAAATGCGGAGGGTCTTGGCGGCGTGCGGCGAGCCTTGCAGCGAAGTCTTTGCTTGCCGTCCTGAGTTCGAGGTACTAAGGTACCTCTACTTTAGTACACCGACACGGATGGGGAAGATTCTTATATTAAAACCGTCCGTTTAACGAGGCGAAGAACTTTGCGATTGTAACTTTTTCCATCGAGAGGCCATCTTGGGGCGTAATCAGCGAATCTTGTTACGAACACAAAATCAATACTTGAATACAACTTGGCCTTAGAGATGAGATCGGATGGCTATGGCCCAAATATCAAAATTTCTCCTTTTGATGATATGGAACTTTCTCGCTTTGATCATTTTCCATTTGAGACCTTCTTAATTAGGTTTCATGTCATTCTTTAATCGAGTGTCAACACGGGTATCTCGAAATTGTCATATCTTTTGCACTTGAGCTCCTTTTGGTCCATCTTCATATTTATTTCGATAATCTTGATGAGGGCCATCAAATGGTGACATAAACTCATAATTTTAACCTCATTCCATTATAGACTTAAGTCACTCTTTGCGATCATGCCATTTTTGAGCGTCAACAGCTCCAAGCTAGTATCGACCTAGGTAATCAATAATGCCATTTTGGCGTCACAGCTCCAAACCACTTTGTCATCAAGTGTCTACCCAACTCATCATCTCCCCGGGCATAAGTGGCACCGATGGGGTTTTTGAAAAGTCCTTTGAAAATACTTAGTCTCCTTCACCATGCATATTCCGTCCCTTTTGTGTAGCATCTACTTTAGCATCCTATCTACTCCCAAGGCATAACCCTCATAAGAAGGTAGGGTCATGCACAATGCAAGTATCAGCGAGAAATCGTGGCAAACCATCAAAGTGGTTGCCACCTCATCATGATTCGTTGCAACAACAATATGGTGCTATATGACATGCATAAAAAGGGGTTCGTGAACATGGCCAAAGGGCTGCTTGCACAGTTCCTCGAGTCATCAAGTCTTCAAATATCTCTGGTCCAACTCCGGGCATTTAGTCTACTTAACGTCAACTATGTAAAAGCAACCATAATAAGCAACACAACAAGGCAGGAAATAAAAGTGCTCTAAAAATATGAGTTGGACTTTTCGGGATACCTCTGGTCATATGAGGGATGACCAAAGTGGTTTCATTAGGATTTGATCAATGGACAACTCTGAACATTTCAATATGATGGAATCAAGGGATTAATGGGTTTTCAAGAAGTGTACAGAAATATATTTTTGAAAAATGAGCAAAGGCACCCATTTAACAAAGGATGGTTTTAGAAGCATCTAGGAATTGGTTTCACTTTGGATTTGGAGTTGAGATGATTTTCCTATGAATTTGCAAAGTTGGCTATATATAAAGAAATATACCATTATTTGAGGTGATACAGAAAGTATTAGAAAAAATGTTCAAAAACTAAGTTTTGAACTTATAGACATCTAGGATTTTGAATCATGGAATTTGGATCAAAAATGGGCTCTCTGTGATTTTCTAAAGTTCATCACAGAAATGGAAAAACAAGATTTGATAAATGTTTGTGAAGAAAAAGTTTCTGGAAAAATGTGCAAGTTGCACCATGAGATAGATCATGATTTTATGAGCTTCTAGAAATTTGAATCATCAAATTTTGAGTTAATATGAATATTTTATGGATCTTACAATATTTACGGAAAGAATAAAGAAGAAAGGAATCAACCTTATAGCGCCTTGGGCAAAGCCCGAGCTAAGCAGCGCCCTCTTGGGCTCGGTCGAGTGGCTCATTGCGCCGAGAGGGGTGGCCTGAGCCTCCTCGAGGCGCCACCCAGGAGACAGCGGATCGGCTGGAGCCGTTCCATAACCCGGCAATTGGGCTGGCTCGATCACCTCTGCCGTGATGGGCGGGCCCCTAGCCAGGTGGCGGGTGGTGATCCTCTACCTCGCGCTGAGGAAGGAGGCGGCAGGGGAAACGGCAGGCGGCCGGCGCCCGTCCGCGGCTCCGGTCACTGCGATGGTGCCCAGCACTGCCGGACGACTTCGGCGCAGCGTGCGATCCGTCCATGTGCCCGCACCAGGAGCTTCGGGATATCCGAATCTTGGCGGCGGCGGCGGCGATCCTTTGGCTGTGGAGGAGGATGGGGACAAGGGAGAGGAGAGGCTGATCGGAAGGACTAGGGGAGGGAGAGAGTGAATGGAGATGAGGAGAGACCGGGGGAGGCCCTATAAGGCGAGGCCATGGTGCCGTGAGCCAAGCTCACGGGTGCCTGAGTCGCGGTGGCGGTCGAGGAGGGCTCTGGATGGTCGATGGCGCTCGTGGAGTTAGTCGAGGCGAGGAGGTGAGAGGGGAGGCGATGCGAGGTGGGACACAGCGTGGCGAGAAGTGGCGAGTCAGGCGGTGCTTCGGGCATGCGCAGCAGGGCTCAAGGAGAGAAGGAGGAGGGGCCCGGCCTCGTGGCGTGTCACGCCAGGCGACCTCGGGGACACGTTCGGCGCCCAAGGTTGGCAGGAGCATCAGGCGGCGGCTCGGTTCCAAGTGCCTTTATGGCGCTCGAGAGCGCCCATGGCATGCCATGGCATTAAGAAAGGGGGTGGCGGCCACTTGTGTCGATAGTGCGGAGGTATTAGGATAGCGAGGAAGCCTTGGATGCCTTGTGGAACCAATGGAGTGAGGAGGAGGTGAGAAGAGAGAGGAAGGTGCTATCGGAGGGGTAAATGGGGTGTTTCACCCTCATCGATGGTGAGGCGAGGGAAGAGTTAGTAGAGATAGGAGAAGACTAGGAGGAGCTGTGGTAAATAGTTGAGCTCAAGGAGATTAGGGAAGGGGTCAAAATGGTGTTTTTGGAAAAATGGCAGAAGGTGTTTGTTGTTGGTTTGGGCAGAAGATGATTTCCATTTGTCATGAGGCTCCACGAGGTGAAATGGCACACATAATTAGGGCCTTCCACCCATTTTGAGCTCATTTGAGCAAAGTTGACAATGCAACTTTTGTGAATCCTAGAAATGAATAGAAATGGATTTTCCAAGATTTAGTCATGCAAATCTATTCTCCTTGATGCACCACTTGGTGTAGTGACATCATTAGAGGCTATGAACATGTCCACAAAGTTGAGATCAAAAGGAGAAAGTTGCCAATGTAGAGTTGTTCAAATTTGGTTACGGGCGAGAAAGGGTTTTGAGGCACTTTGATCAACATAACATTCTCTCCAACTTGTTCCATTTGGTCTAGATGCATGATTAGGCCATTGGAGCATGTTCTCAAGACTTGAGAGAATTTGGATATGTTTGGCAATGTAAGGTTGCTCAAACTTCAAAATGGACAGAAATGGTTTTGAGAGGATTTGATGATGTTATCTTGTTCTCCAAGACATGAGACTTGGTAAGATCACCAAATATGTCATATGTGACATGATAGAAGTTTCTTGGAATTTTTGGAGAATATTTCCTTTGTAAATATTTCAAAAGCTTGAAATATCCAGAAAGGGTTTTGAGGATTTGAACAATATTTTGAACATGACCATGTGTTGAAACTCTTATATATGGACAATATATGTCCCTTTGAGTTTCCTTAGGTTTTTGTCAAATATTTTTCAAGCAATAAAATAATTTTTCCCTATTAAAGACCATTTCTGGCCTTAAGAAAAAGCTTTTAAATAAAATAGGAAAATAACTTTAAAAATTATATTTTTATGGTTTCTGGGTATCCTATATCTAATAGGAGTAAAATATATTTTATAAAGATTTTTACTGCCCTTAATTAAGTACTTGCAGTGCAAACCTCAATTCAGGGGTTTTTGGAAAACTAATTGTTGAAAATACTTTTTGGCCAAATTATTTTTGTAAGAAAATACTATATTGCTCTATACACATGGCATGATCATTGGGAAAAGGTTTTGGATCAAGGAGATGAAGTATAGAAGTTGGAGGATTTATTTGATTTTTAGAGCACTTGCAAACAACAAACAAAAATCCAATCAAGCAAAGTCCAAAACACTCAAAAGTTTTTATCAAAACACATTTTATAATGATTTATTAGCTTAAGTGAGTGCGGCATGAAAATCGGGGTGTGACGTCGATGTACAAACAGCAGGCGGATCGCCTTCATCTACCTTGACCCGTCGGTGTTGATGATCTTCCTCTAAATGCCGCGACCACCGGCGTCCCGATTGCGCCCTCCCTCGACCTCACCGCTTGATGCTTGGCACCGCCCTCGGCCATCCATTCAAGCCCGCCAACCTCGGATCGGCGCAAGGCGCTACATGCCTCACACCCCTATGATAGACACCGATGCACCGCCTCCCCGTGACAGGCGGACTAGGTGCTCACGCGCCTAGCGGGTGCCGCTTCTTTTAATTGCGGTTCGACCACGAATTGAAATCGGTAGACTCTGACCTCTAGTAAAGGTGAAATAGTAAAGGGAGAAACCTTGTGCATTTAGTATCACGAAGAAGATCACGATGAAAGCGCTCAACTAGTTTCTTTAGTGGGATGAATACGGTGTGAAGCGAGGGCGTGAGATTTGCATGAATAAGGGAAGAGGTGCCTCTTTACTGCTGGTAGTGTTGTGTCCGCCTTTTGTTTTACCGATCTTCTTGTGGTTATTTGAAGCGAAAGTTGTGAAGACGATGGAGCCTTGGGCGAACACATGGCCAAGTTGTTGAGTGTGGTCGCGGTGGCGATGCAGCCGGAACGGAACGAGCGGCGCGAAACGGCGGTGTAGCGAAACAGCTCGGTCGCGGTGGGCGGTAGCGCAGTGGAGCAACATCGGTGGCGCGAGGCGGCGTGGTTGGAGTGGTTACGATGCAGCGCGCGTCGGTGTCGGTGTCGTGGAGTGGCTCTTCCTCGGCTTTAGCTGCTAAGTCCTTGAGGCGTTCTGATTTGGTTGCGTTAGGCAGCGGCGATCAAGTCTGCTCGGCGTGATGGAGGAGACACCGGTGGATTAGGCGCTATGGGGTGGAGGGCGGAGGAGGCTGGGGTTTGCGGCTGGTGGAAGGGTGTTTTGGCTCCCATGGGTATGAATGGGGAAATGGAGGGAGGGAACTAAGGGAACAATGTTTGGTTTGGACGCTTGTTTGAAATTTGGGGAAAGTTACAAACTTTGCCCCATCTAAATTCGGACATATTGTGGGTTAAGGGTAGGACGATAATCTCAGGTGTCCCAAATGTGGGCGGGATAGATTTGGCCCGGCGCATGGGTGTTTAGGTGCCCACAGTATGAATGCTTCTCGGGCGGTTGAGGCGGCATGTTGGTGAAGTTACAAACCTACCTGGTTTAGATCTTTGACATCGGGCGATTGGCTACGAGCGAGTTAGGACGTAATTTCCTACCACCAAACATTAGTCTCGTGCGGTTTCGGTGACCATAGGCTTATTTTAGCCGTTCGTATTTGGGAGAAGAAGCATTAACGTTTTCGATTCTCTTGAATTGAACTTTCAGGATTTATCAAACTTCACAAATCTTTACTCTTGAAAATCCTAAAGCTGCGTCTATTTTGGAATGGAGGGGTGCATTTGAATATACATTGTACGAGCATATATTAAAAATATGCAACTTACCTTAGTTCATGCATGGTTCCAGATATAATCTCCTTGGTTGCAAAAACAAATAGTTAGACATGCGTATGAATATATAGCATGTTCAAATGCACAACAAAGATTGATGCCCCCTTTTAGATATGATTTAAAATTCCATTATCTCGGGTTCAAATAGATGAATGCACTTCCTATGAATTCGAATCTTTGAAACCCCCTTTATGTTGAAATCGACATGTATTCTATTTCGTAGCTAGCAATTTGGAGTATCAATGCAAGTGACAAATGTATAAAGTGCTTCACACTAACAACATGCGTGCACTAATTAATGTTTATATATGAATTGCAAAAGCAATCCATTGCACATATTTCAAACAGCTCTCACTCTATGGATCGATAATATGAAATAAACACATGCACAAGCTAGAATTCAATAGAGTATGGGTGTACGATAGACCGATTTTCATCCATCGCAATTTGCAAAATTGTGATCTCATCCAAAGATAATAATGCCATTTATATTTTAGTTTAATCGTAGAACACGCCTTTTACGTAGATGCACTATGCCTCGGCCCGTTCTCTAAGCAGCTATATATCTCTCTATCTAGCATAAGTGCACACACTTTATATGCATCGGCATTTGTCTTTCACACATACTCACAATCTCTCTCGGGGTGTTATGGTGTCTCACACACATGCTCTCTCTATATATATGTCTCTCTTACTACTATGTACCACTCTTTTCACTAATCTCAGTTGGAAAACACTATTTCTCTCACATGCATATATACACATGCACGGTCTCTACTAGCCCTCTATCGCACATATATATGCCTCGTGTCTCCCACATGCACATTACCTTTAGGCCTCTCTACTTTTGCCTGACCCCCGACACACCTCTTTGTTAGTAGTTGGCAGATATGATTCCATCATATCATTGGTAGAGATATCCACATTGTTAGGCTGGATCTGGTGGAATGTTGATGATATCCAAAGGCAAGTAGTGCTCGGATTGGCCTTCTCTGCAATGTTGTATTAGCTTCATCCAGTGACCATCGTTCAAAGTTATTCGCACACTATATAGTTCTTGTGCCATAGTTCCATGTCTTGGAAAAAAACTACTAGTGGGTTGTACTAGCTATTTAGGAATAGAAGATGTATACATGGACGTTGTAGGGAAAGAGATGACATGGAGTATCTCAATTCCTATGAGTAGGGATTGGAAAAGAGATGTCATTGGTTCACTTCATAGGAACTTTTCTATTGAATCTAGAGATGACATGTATCTCAATTCCTATGAGGAGGGATTGGAAAAGAGATGTAATTTGGTTCATGTCATAGGAACTTTTCTATTGAATATCGCTAATGTTTATTTTCCATTGAAATTATGGGAGTATAGGAACCCATTCATATGAACCAAGTGGATCTAAAGCTATAAAAATGATATCATGTTTATTTCCTTTGAAATGTGGAGTATAAGAATCTATTCCTATGAACCAATTGGCTCTAGAGGAAAAAATCCTATAAAAATCATATAATATAGAGTTCCTATGATATTCCTCCCCACCAAGGATGGCTGAAATTGCTGCGGTGATCGATGGTCTTTCTTCGTAGACTCCTCCCCATATTTATAGTTACCCCTGAAGATGAATGAAATGATATATACTAGGTATTCTACATGTGCAATTTGGTACCAGCTTCGGTAAAAGTTTGCGAGTCTGAATTTTCAATAAAGCTATAAGCCTTGCATTTTTGGAGCGGAGGGAGCATCGGCGATTGCTAACACTCACGTGGAAGATTTGTGTGTAGATGGAGTGGCTGTTACATTAAATGACATGGCAAAAGCGACCTTTATCGGATGCCGTTATAATGGTTCTTCTGGCGTTAAATCGGGAAAAACTTTGGAGCGTTTGTCGGATAATGATTTACGGACACATGCATTGCATTGATACATGCCCCCTCTCTCTCTCATGCACAGCACCACAGTCATGACTCTCCCAGAATCCTCTACGCACCCGTCTATCGGCGGTAGGCGTCACACATATGTGCTCTTCACACCCTACCATCGAACATCTAAAAACAAAAGACATCGCGCACATTTTATTTTAGCTCACCGTCACACTTATACTATTACTCTTGTGGCGAGCGTTCTTTGGGCATAGTATATTGTACTCTCACGAAGAAAGCGGTGCATGCATGCACTAGTTCTCTCACACCACTCACGAATTACCGTGTAGGCGCATTTTTGGGCGGTACAACAAAATTACTCCACTATATATATATATATATATATATATATATATATATAGTGTTACTATTCATCACCGAGTGCAGAATAAGTTATTCTTCACCGAGGTAATCTTCGATCATTTCATAATTAAATTACGTTTGGAATTCAAATAGTTACATTCCTATCGATTCACGATGTAAAATTTGACATAAGAAAATAAAATATAGGTCATAAGACAAGAAAATTTAGTTTATGTGTATTTTACACTATGTTTTTAAATTTGTAATTTTACATAACGTAAAATATTTTTCCAGCGATTATATATTTTCTTACGGTCTCTTTTACTTCAGAAATAAGGCAAAATTTACGGAGCGTAAAATTACGGTCCATTGATAGTAAAATAGGGGTGAAAATAACTATTCCTCACCCGGGGTGACGAATAGTCAATCCCATATATATATATATATATAGCGGAGCCCTAAGCGCTTGCTTTACTAGGGTTCCTCTCGTTCACTATCTAATGCTCTCGGATCTAAGCAAGACATAGGTGGCCACACTCTGTCTCTGCTCACGTGCACTTAAATCTGGCAGACAACCTCGGCCGGGCTAGGGGTGTAGGTGCATCGTTCACTTTGTCGTCGAAGCGAGGAGAGACCAACTGCCGCCGTCCGTCGGCCGTGCCATTCTCTTGAGGCGCCCGGCTCGGCGAGTGTCGGGCGCTCTGCGACCCTGACACCTATGGGGCGAGGGCCCCTCAGTCAAACAAGGGAGGCGAGGCCTTGAGCGGTCGAGTGTAGGCGAGGAGATGGCGATTTTACCCGCGAAGCTCTCGGGAGATAAAACTCCTCTGCTGCTTTGTGTTTTGTATTTGTTCTTGCTCGAGGCCTTGGCGTATAGTGGTGTTGGATCTCTGACTGCGGAACCCCTTCTCGTCGCATGGGCCTCCCTTTTATAGTCTAAGGGGTCAGCAAGTGCTGATGTAGGAAGAAGGGTAGAAAGGTAAAAACAAGGTTGGTACTAGATGACCAGCATGCCCCCTACCTAAATCGGCGCGGGGACAAGGGCATTTAATGCCCGTCTGAGTGCATGATGCAAGAAGCGACCGTTAGGTGCGCCACCGATCGCCCGATGGCCTCCTTGTCGCTCAGCTTGCCTCGCACGCGCATGCTGCTTGGCGCCTCGCCACTTGCTCTGGGATGGCCACAGGGTGACCGTCGTTGGATGCTCGGGTGCGGGTGGCAGCCTTGCATGCAAGCGCCTTGCCGCGTCCTTCTCTTTTGCGCCGGCAAGCTTGCGGTCGTCGAACCTTCTTGGGACCTTGGCGTCGCGGCAAGTCTTCTGGAAGCGCCTTGTTTGGCCTTCCCGACAAGCTCCTCTTGCCGGGGCCTTTGTCCTCCCCGGCAAGCTCCTCTTGCCGGGTCTTTGTCTTCTCAGTTGATACTTTGTTCTTGAATGTCATTAATAGGAAATAGACGGAGGGTCTTAGCGGGCGCCCGGCAAGCCTTGCCAGAGTCTTGCTTGCCCGTGCACAAGTTCGGTACTAAGGTACCCCTACTTTGAAATACAGCAGGGAGCCGGAACTGGGCCATACCGGTGCGGCGTTGTTGGGCGATCCCAAAACGTGCAGACACGCCGGCTGGAGTCCATGCAAAACCTTCTCCGTATCCACGCGCTCTCTCATAGCGGCATCGTCGATTGCGGCGTCGTGGGAAGAACGTGGTCAATACTTAATTCCGGAAATGCGTAGCGTTCGCATCTCCCATTTATAGCGAAACATGGCGTACCCCACCTTCCGCTACTTGCAGTTCCTTCCTCCAAAGCTCCGCGGCCCGTCCACTTCAAGTCGAAGAAGCGATGCTCCGCCGCCCTAAATCGCCATCGCTTCGCCTTCCCCGCTCCTGCCATGGCTCGAAGGCGGGAAGGCGCGAAGGCTGCGAAGCTTCTAAGGCTCGAAGTCGGCGGTATGGAGCTTGGTTGCGCAAAAACCGTGCTTTTCCTCCCGAGCTCACCGGGCGTTGCGGCGGAGTTCTACCTCTTCAGTCGGCCGAGGCGAGGCGCATCCGCGCTGCGCCGTGCTTTCGCTGAGCTTCCAAATTGAAGAAGTGTCCGGAGGTACTACTTCTTCCTATGTTCTTCTGCGGGCTCTGCCCACCTTTTCGATTTTCATTGCGACATCATGAATACCTCGAGTTCCATCTTCTTGATTTCACCCCCACGCCGTTCGACAATGGCGGTTTCGCTTACCTCTGCGAGAACTTTGTTGGCATCCTCCCCAATGTTGCTCTTTTTCGTCATTATTTCTCCCCTCGAGCCAAGAAAGGGGAGCGGTGGTGGCGGAATCCTGGACCTCTCGGATGGGCATGAAGGAGGTGTACTTGCCAGGCGAGCTCCGCGGCAAGTGGGGCGGCGGGGCGGAGTGGTGCTGGATCTGTGATGCCAATCCGCGCCATTCACTAAGCTTCGCCGGACCCGGGTTGTCTTGGCGGCGGTGGAGTGCTCTTCGCTAGATGATGCCAAGTGACGATCGCCACCACCCGAATCCTCCGGCTCGGGCATGCGGACTCCTGCGAGGCGGTTAGCGCGGTTTCCTTCACGTCGCCGCCCTCTGCGGGAGAGGGAGGCCCGCTGGCTGTTTAGCGGCCGGCAGTTTCATGAGCTGCGCCCGGCCTCACTTCAACTTCGCGGTTATGGAGCTTGGCGATCTTTGAGGAGATGTTCAAGCACGGCGTAATCATCGAGTGGTTCCGGTTGCGCGAGGCGTTGTCCCCTGTGCAATAACTCCCGGTAGCGATAAATGTCTGCGCAATGATGCAGTCGACTCGCATGGAATAAGTGCAAACTGGATAGAGCCGCTGCGAGGTCGTGCAGCAATTCTTGATGACTTGGCGGAGGTGGCGGTCAACTCCGGCGGCGAAACTCCTCACAGCGCCCGACACCGCGAGTGGCGTACATTGCTAACGAGGGCGAGAGCGGCGACTGCGTGGCGGTTGGCTTCCTTGGCGGAGGCGGATCTCTTGGCGAGCAAGCCTTCGCCGGGAAGATCTTGCGGAGAAAGCGATGGTGAAGAGGCGAGGTTAAGCGGCGAGCCGCGGGCGCAATGACGCCGTCTTCGAGCAACTTGCCATGACGAGCCCCAGCGCAGGCCAATTCCGACAAAGGCGCCTCCGTCGAGTCGGAGAGTTAGCGAAGGAGCGGCCGTCCAGCAGCCAGCGGCGCCGTGGGACCACGCTCCACCGCGACAAGCAACGTTGCTGCAGGAGGGTCCCGAGCTGTCTCTGGCTGAGCCGAGGTCTTCCCGGACCTCGCTGATCTGATGCAGCCCTCGGCAGCGCGGAGGAGCCTACTCCTCCTTGCGCCGTGTCGAGAAGTACGAGTTCGACCTCTCGGCTGAGCTCCGATGGCGATGAAGAGGAGGAGGAGGGCGGAGGAGGTAAGGCTTTCTCCTTCTTGCACTTGTCTTTTCTTTGTTGTTGTTCGTTTTGTGTCGACTCACTCCTCCACGAACTCCTGTTCCTTTTGGACTTTGGTCAGAGGCGGAGGGCCAAGATCCCGTGGTTGACATCGGGGCGATCCTGCCGTGCTGACGAAGATCGTCAGAGACCACCTTAGCGGATCGATCCCTTCCCTCGGGCAGCCCAGCTAACCCAGTAAGTGTTTTGGTTCACCTCCGTTGTGGGAGCGGCGCAGGCGCTTCTTCTTTTGCTGTGTCACATCCCTAGATCTGGTATGACCTAGGCTAGCCTCTCATTTGTGCATCATGTTTATATTCCATTTAAATTTGAAATGAGGATTGGTGAAACCCTCAGAATCATTTTTGAAATGACCCCAAATAAAAATTTCTCCAAAAGGGTCCAAGAAAATGCTCATGTTACCCTCTGAAAATATTGGACAGAGATAAAAAATCAATCCAATATTTTAAGAGCTCTTAAATATTTATTTTGGGCATTTGGAATTAATGCATAAATATTTGCATTGGAAATATATTAATTATATATATTAATATATGTCCAAAAATTATACCACTTGTTGGGGAGCTTTGGAATAATGCCACTAGCCCGCAAAATTTGGCATAAGTAAATAAAATGATTTAGTATTTTAAACTAAATCAAAACTAATGTCGAGAATAAAAAGAAAACAATATAAAAGGAAAGCTTACAGGGCCTCCTCCACATGTCTTTGCTGACCTTTGTCTTGACCTTGGCCACCCACCCTCCTCTGTCGTCTTAGTCCTCGGCAGAGGCTGGTAGCGTGCCCGCAGCAGCTCCGCTCACGCCACGCCACCTCCCTCCCTGACTGGCGTCCCCTAAATGCCACTGAGGCATGGGACCACGCCACGTGCCGCCCGGTTCTCTCCACTCTCTCTGCTCTCCCTCCTCCCTGGACCTCTTCCTCTCCAGCGCCCGTCCAGTCTCACCACTCGCCGTGTGCAGCCCTTGCCTCCCCTCGTCCCTCAGTCGTGTCCCGACGCTCTCTTGCTGTGGCTCGCCTCCTGTAAGCGCAAGGCCAGGAAGCGGTGGAGCCTGCCATCGAGCTCGACCCGCCGCCTCTGCAGAGATCGCCGGCGACCGTCTGCCGTCCCGGCGCCTTCCCGAGCCGTCTGAGCCTCTCTGCGTAACACGGTGAGCTCCGCCACCGTTCCCCTCTCTCGCGTGGCCGCCGCGCCATAGCCTTCTCCCCACCTCGGCGTAGCACCTCGCCGCCGTCCATGTCGCCGCCGTCGCCCTAGCCACGCAGCCCATGCAACCGAGCCCATGCCGTGCTCTTGGTGCCTGAGTGCCCTGAGCCCTCGGGTGGCCTCCCCGTCTTGCCCGATGCAGCGTCCCTTCGAGCCGAGCTCCGGCCGCCGCCCTTGGCTCTGCTCCGTGACTCGGCACCCCACGGTCTCCAGCGTGTCCCGCTGGATCTTGAGCACTGGAAGCAGCGTGGTGGTCTCCGCCGCCCGATTAGTGCGCCGGAGCAGCGATCCGAACCCGCCGCCGCGTCCGGCCTCGCCCGGCGTCGTGTCGCCAGCGGGTTTGACTGACCGACGGGTTTGACCTCCCCAGGTGCGACAAGTGGGGCGACCACCGCTAATTTTAGTTTAGGATTAGTTTAGTAACTAATTAATTCGTTAAATAAGCGTGTCAGCGGCGTGTGGCCCCACGTCGAGGTTTGACAGATTGACCGCTGACCGATCTTGGCGTCATCTTGGCGCAATTAACTATTTTACGGAATTAAAATAATCGGAAATTCGAAAATGATTTAAACTTCAAAAATTCATAGAAATTCAACCGTAGCTCAGTTGAAATAATTTATATATGAAAATTATCAGAAAAATGCAACCTATCCATCTGTACTAGTTTCATGCATGAAAAACCAACTTATACCTACTGTATAAGTGAAACACTAAAGATGGCATTTATAAAGAGCTTATTTGGAGTTGCATTTGAATCCTTGATTCAAATGAACTTCATCTAGATGGAATACTAGTTGCATTAGCTCAAGCGACATCACATCTACATGCCATGCTCATGCATCATATTGTTGCATATGTTTGTGTATTGATTGCGACCTTGTTCCTTCTCGATAGGTCACCTTTCAGGAGATCGTTCGGAGAACACATCTATGAGGCGATGCCTCCTTGTTGATCTATCGAGCAAGCAAACCCCTTGTTCATTCGATAAAACCCTACTCTCTCGCTCCTGCTCTCAGTTATTGCATTAGGACAACAACGATTCATACGCTACATTGTCTTTGCGGTAGTTGAACCCATTCCTCTGCATGACTGTCATTGCCACGATAAATAGTTGAAACCCACTAGCATGTGTAGGGTTGATTGAGCCCATGTTGTGTTCCTACCATGCTATGCCCTATTGCAGGTTGTGTTCGGTTCTTGGGT